>JAYJMB010059594.1:0-26777 GCA_036873735.1 Pouteria campechiana | reverse complement strand
TATCTCTGCTATATTTAACTACTAGTAGACTTGACATAATATTTACTATACGGATGTGTGCTAGATTTCAATAAGATCCAAAAGAGTCACATCTTATTGTAATAAAAAGAATATTTAGATATCTTTTAGATACACTAAATCGTGGATTATGGTATCCAAAAGGTTCAAATTTTAATTTAATAGGTCACTCAGATGCAGACTTCGCTGGATATAAAGTAGATAGAAAGAGCACCTTAGGATTATCTCAATTTCTAGGAAGCATGATCATCTTATGTTTCTCTAAGAAACAAATATAAGTTACATTATCAACTGCTGAGGCTGAATATGTAGCATCAAGCAGTTGCTATGCTTAGATCTTATGGATGAAACAGTAACCAAAGAATTTTGGCCTTAACATTGTTGATATACCTATCAGATATGACAACACTAATGCTATAAATCTAACCAAGAATCCAGTTCTACATTCTAGAACTAAACATATAGAAATTAGGCATTATTTCATTAGGGACCATGTTCAAAACAATAACATTTTTCTTAGTATTTGTCCCAACAGAAAAATAACTAGCAGATATTTTTACAAAACCATTTCCAGAAGAAAGTTTAACATGATAAGCAGAGGACTATACATTCTAGATCCAAATGCATAAAATGCTTAATTCATCAAACAAATAAGTCATTTTTCTAGGTTCTCATCTATGTAAAACTTGAAATGAAATATATTACATCTTTTCATTTTCCAAGAAGTGTTTTAATGCATATTTAATTATCTATCTTGGCAATGATACCTGAATAAACATGTATTAGTGGGTAAAAAGGATAATTAATATGTACACTAAAAACTTAAAATATAAAACTCTGAAAAACTTGTCTTATAAATTTTTGGAGTCACTTAAGTCCAATGTTGTACTTCTCACAAAAATATCACTTCAGAGCCTCCGAAGCCCAAATAACTGTTTCCTAAGTAATGTATCAGAGTGTTCGAAACTCTAATTCTATTTTTGCCTTTGAAGGACCTCTTTCGGAGCACCCAAAACCAAAATCCATTAGTGTTTTGAAGTAAATCCAAACCTAATGGTAAAATTAAAAAGCAATTAATCTATTTAATTGCTCGAAACCATTCCAAAAACCTAAAATCCTCTTCTCTGAACTCTCAATATTTCCCTTTTAGAGAAGACTCTTGATATTTCTGCTTGTTTCGAATCTCAATTTCAACTGACTCAATCTCTCTTCCTTTCTTCTCCAACATCTCACCCCTTTCCTTTCAAACCCTAGATTTCTTTGTCAAAATGGAGAGAACAAAAGGAGCAGAGAGCAAAAGAAAGGAAAGAGATAATTCTCCACAAAGAAGAGAAACAAAAAAGGTCAGAAGAGAAGTTGATACACTTGAAGTAATTTTTCAAAATAGCACATCTGACTATTCCAAATTTTTAGAAAGATATGATGATAGGAGAATAATAAAAGGAAAAATCTTCACTTATGAAGCCTTTGGAGAAAATGTTATGCAGTTAGAAGTATGTGAATGGTTAAGATACCAAGGTTGGAATGAATATGTGAATTACAGAGATAGTTATATTGAAGACTTGTGAAAATACCTATCTATAATCTCAATATAAGGACAAAAAATCATGGATAGGGGAAACTGAGATCGAACTATCCAAAAAAAGTTTAAGAAATTATTTAAATCTCTTTGAAGAAGAAGAAGAAATTATATGGCCTTCTACAGTAAAATTGTTCTTCGATTTACCAAAGAAAGAAATAGATGAGAAAGAAAATTATCTTTATGCTAGTCACCTGAATGCAGATCTCAAGCTAGCATATCTTATTGTAATGAATAATGTCTATCCTAGAAGAGGAGCTACTGGTGATATGTCTGAAAAGGATGAAAGAATTATGTGGGCATTGAAGAATAAGAGAAAAATGAATCTAGTCAAATTAATGCTAGACCACATTCATTTAATCAAGGGAACCAGAAGATTTTCCCTACCTATGGAATGGATCTAAAGAAGCTAATGAAGGAAGCAGGAGTAAATTTCTCAAATGAAAATGAAGAACTCCCAAGAAATATAGACACATTAGATGAGAAGATTTTGAAAAGGATGGGCTTTAAGCCAACAAGATAAGATTGGATCATTGAAAAACCCAGAAGAATAACTCAATTAAAGGGATCCAAACCTGATGAAAGAACAAAAAGGGGAGAAGTCACAGAATAGGTCACAAAAACAAGACAAGAACTCTCCTCACATGTTGAAGCAAAAAAAAAATAGAAAGACAAGAAATCATGAATTCACAGCAAAAGCAAAAAAAGAATTATCCAACAAAGAAGATCAATCTAAAGTTGAGAGAAGAGAAGAAGTTCTAAGAGAGGAACAAAGTACTATCAAAGAAAAAGCATCAGAGGAAACTTAAAGAGAAAGTGAATCTGAAGAAATGGATGTTACTGTAGCAACAGAAACCATCCCATCTCACACTCCCATCAGATCCCCATCACCTATTAGACCCAATCCTTCACAACAACCAACTACCCCTATCACTTCATCAATCCCCACCACACAACTTAACCCACTCAACCTAGAAGATAGACTAACAATGATTGAACACTATTTGTCAACTCTGGCTCTTCCAATGAATAGAATGGATCATAATCTTAGCACTGCCATGTCATCCATGATCCTGGGAGCTGATAAGATTGACCAAAGACTTGACTCTCTACAATCTCTAGCGGAGTCACTCAGAGGTTAAGCCTATAATCCTCATTTCTCTCTACCTCCAACTCACCTCCCTTCACCTCCACACCACTTCTCTCCTCCTAGAACCAACTCTCCCATCACAGTAATGTCTTCCTCCTCACACTCTTCTCCTCATCCATCATCTTCTACAATTCCAGAGATTACTCAACCTGATAGTGAACCTGCTGAAGTTGCTTATTCCCTTACTCCAACATAGCCTCCATCAATTCCCAACACTGAAGCCCTCTCTAATCTGCTTGAGGATTACATTACCAATCCTCATAGAGCCATTGTTTGACTTGGGAAGTATCCCATCATTGTTCCTCTTCCTAAAATGTATTTTATCTAGAGTCTAGGACCAGATGGTGATATGAGATTTACTGAAAAGGACCTCTATTTATTAAGAGAACTCTTTCCTGAACAAATTGATCAAATTCCACCAGAATGGGACTCACCCTCAATTCGTCCAGAATGAAGAAAAACACCAATTCCTCCACAATCTCCTCCAAAACCAACTTTTGATAACCTTGACATTCTTATTCGTATTGTAAATCCAACCAGGATGACATTTTCTAAGTTTAGGAGTATGTCAAAAATCAACTATAAAATTATTCAGATGTTTCTCTCTTAGTCTATCATTTTATCTCCTCAAGAATATCCATTTTCTTGATCCACTATTGACTCCAAAGGGCCACGAAATTGAAATTCCTAATAGAGAGTCAATCCTTCCAACATACATTGAGAAATTTCTTCACATGCTTACAACATCTAGGCCTCCCAGAACTGAATTTCCATCTTCCTCAGGTCCTCATCAAATCTTTCCTATCACTAAGGAAGAATTCTCATTTTACAATTCTGCCAATCTAGAGGATATAGCTGATAATCTTCCTCTTCCCTATCCTCAGCTATTTGATCCTTCTCTCCAACATAGTATATGGAAAATCCAATCTCAACCAGCCCCTTTACCAAAACCCAATTCTTTACTGCCACCTTCTACCAAAGCAAAACCCCAAAAAAAACTCCAACCATCCAAAACCAAAACCTTCAACCTAACCATCTTTTTCCAAACCTAAGAGGAAGCCAAGAATTTCACCTCCGAAGGAACACAAAAGGCTCCTCTATCCAGAATTACCATGTACTACTAAGAGTATACCGCTAGGATGAATGAAAACATAGAAAATCTCTTGAAAGGGCTTCCTATAGTCTTTCCTGAGTTGCTAGACCCAGCATTTTGAGAATGTATTGACTTCATCTATGTTTCAGACTATTGAACCATTGCATACACCAATGAACCCTCATCAACAATCCCTAAGGATCCATTTTTTATTCCACCCCCTTCACCAAAAAGACCTAGAACACCCAAGCCCTTTCCTACACCATCATCCTCTCAAAACACGCCCCTTTTTCCACCTCAAAAAGATTTCTTTCCTAAAACCTATGAGAGAAAACACAAACCATCCCGCTGACACTACTACCTTTTCATTTCTCTCTCTATTGTAATTTTTTTTTCTAAAAAATCTTGACTTTGCAATATGTTGTATCTGCAAATTTTTTATCAATGATAAGTTTTGTATGTATGCATTTTGATCACGACTAGCTATGAATATTCATCTTTGTTTCTTTCTACCTTTTTTGATTATGACAAAAAGGGGGAGAAAATGTGCTAAATGAAATGAATCTTTTTATGTACTAAATGTATGTATGAAAATTTAAAATTTTCTTTGGTATGAAATATAGTTAAAAATTTTGTGCATCCATTTAGGGGGAGCTGCACTGAATTAATAAATATCTCTTGTAATTAAGTTGTTTTAAGATTATTGTTAGATAAATTTTGAAAGGTATATCACTCAGTATTTTGTTATCATAAAAAAGGGGGAGAATGTTGAATACATTATTTTAAATAGCTTGATTTGATGATGAGCATTCTTAACCAAGTATGTTTTGATGATGAGCAAAGATATGAGTGAAACATTAAGGTACTAATAATTTATTCTTAAGCATATTACAGATTATCCCATACTCAACTTGAGAATAATCTTTATGATGATCAAAATAAGAAACCAAGTAAACGCTCATAAAAAATAAGTATAAAAATTATATATAAACACTTAAAATAACAAAAAAGAAATCTTAAAGTCTTTAAGGACACTTCAGAGTCAAAGGTCATCCTTTTAGAGCACAAAGTCACACTTTAAAGTCAACAAGACATGCTTCAGAGTTAACAAGAAAGCTTTAGAGTCATCATGGCATGCTTCGGAGTCAACAAAAAAGCCTTCAGAGTCATCATGGTATGCTTTAAAGTTAACAAGAAAGCATTAGAGTCATCATGGCATGCTTCAAAGTCAACTAGACATGCTTTGGAGTCTTCAAGCACATTTCAAAGTTAATCAGACATACTTCAGAGTTCATCAAAAACACTTTGGAGTTAATCGGACATACTTCATAGTTAATCAGACACACTTTAGAGTTAACAAGACACACTTCGGATTCATCAAGATAAGCTTTGGAGTTAATGAACATACTTCAAAGTTAGCAAGCAAAATTTAGAGTTGTCAAACTTTACTTCGGAGTCACTCTTTCTGAAGCATCAAAGGTTTGGAGAATCTATCTTCAAAGAACTATTGCAAGTAAAAAGGACTTTTGCCACTTTGGAGAAACTAAAGTTAGTTCTTCGGCGCATCCAAAATCATTTCCCTAACACATTGATTGTTCACTTGCCACTTCGAAGGAACCGAAGAAGCTACTTTGGAGTATCTGATACTTATGTGAATGTTAAGAGAAGAAAAGTCAATGATAAAGTACCAGACAATACCAGATTATTGCAAAGTTAGATATCAGACAAAATGTAGGGTGAAGAAAAATATTTTTGAACGTTTGAAAATCCGCAACAATCAGCAACAGAAAAATTCTCTCAACCTATAAAAGATGCATTTAGACAAATAAAGAATATATACAAAAAATACAAAATGTTTTGGACATTCAAAATCTTCCTTCAAAGTTCAACTCCAATGGCAACAACTCTGTCAAAACTTTCAAAATCTAAACGGCTTCTTAATCAAGGAGTTTGAATCTATTATTCTGATTGCTTAATTATTCACTTAAAGTCTTTGAATTTATGTACAAGTCTACCTAAGTAAGATACATTAATCTGTACACTTCTTTTTAGTATTTGATAACACAAAAAAAGTGTTTGGTGTTTATGTATTGTGGTAAGAAAGTAAAAAACTTGCTAAAAGCATAAAATTTTGTTGGTGAACCTTGAAAACTAACAAGTTGTAAAATTTTCTATTTAGCTTGGAAAATTGGTAAGTTGGTTGGTGAGCTTGTAGGAAAACCAATGTGTATTTGATCAAGTTGATCAAGGTGTTAGTAGAACCTAAACGTAATAGACAAAATTGACTTAGAGAAGTGGAGCAAGAGCCCAAAAAGGGCCGAACAACTATAAAAATCTTGTGTTGTGTGCTATGCAATTTATTCTATTTATTTATTCATCACTTTGATCTTTTGTTTTGGCCAAAAATTTTAAAATCTCAATTCAGCCCCCCTCTTGAGCTACCCTTGTGTAAGGGACCAACACTCGGTAGAGCTATGGTAAGGTGGGTAAGTGTTTCATGTTATATGTCTTGATTTGATAGTTATTGAAATGATAATATGTACAAGTATATCACCTCAGTTTTCAGGCTAGGTTTTGCCAAATTTTTGGCAGAATAGTTCCCTTAAAAATAGAAAAATTATAGAGGAATGGTAAAACACATAGGCCTTGGGAGCGGGATGTTACACCTTGTGTAAGATGATGGGTGCAAGGTTGGAAGGGGAAGGCTTGGTTTTAGGCTTTGGTGGAATCTTGGATTTTGTTTTGGGAGGAGGTTTTGGTTTGTAAGGAGTATTTAGTTTGGACTCAGCTTTGGGTTTAGGGGATGGTTTGGAGATGGAGGAAGATTTGGGTTTGTTTGAAGATGTAGGTTTGGGTAGAGGTGTAGGTCTTGGTGAAGGTTTGGGTTTAGGGTGGTTGTTCGGACAATAGATGGATCTGGAATGATCCCAAGTCTCTCCCTGTAATTAGGGTGGCCAAATTCTTGAAATGGTAAGGGCAAGCCTTGCATGAAGGCATCTAGATGGAATTTTCTTCTTTCTAGATACAAATCTTCTAGGAGATAGAAGAAATTGGAATCAAATGTGTTAGTGGTAGTGTGATACTTCTTTGGTGGGGTTGTTTTAATGGAGATGGATTTGGGTTTAGTTTGGGAGGAGGGAGGTTGGGTTGGTGAGGTGGATTCATGTAGGTATAAGAATAGGAAGCCATCTATGTCAGGTAGATGTTTAGGTTTGTAGTTTTGGAGTGTATGGGGAGGATCCTTTAGAATGATTATGTTAGCTGTAAAATTAGGTCCTCAAAGTTAGGAAAAGGGAGGTCTTTGGTGGTGAAAGGTTTGTTTTGGGATTTTAAGACAAATACAATGTAAGGATTTATCTCCTTTCAAGTGTTAAACTCCTAGGAGGTCATTTTAGTCCTTTTGGTTGGTTTTCTAGGGGTCGGAAGTGGTGGTCTTGGAAGTTGGGAAGGCCAGATGGTATGTGTTTCAATTGGGGCTATTGGAGTGGGTGAGATGATGGATTTGGAAGGTTTAGGTGGTAGTTTGAGTTGTTTAGGTTGTGGAGGAGGTGTGGGTAGTCTAGGTAATGATGGTGAGGATACGTCTATTCTGAGTTTGAGGAATCTATATAGTGGTCATTGAGGAACTTAAAAGGGTAGGTTGGTCAATAGGAGGTTGTGGCGAAGGTTGTGGAATCCAGGAGGAGATATTGGTTTTTATGGAAGTGAAATGGGTTGATGTGATATGATGGCTCTAAAATGATTTTGGATTTGAGATTGTGGAGAGAGGTAGTTGGTTTGGGAGAGTGAGAAGTAGGTTGAGGGTGGAAGGATGAGTGTGAAGGGGAGGAGTGAGTAGATCTTGTTAGTCCAGTTCAAGTGCTGGCTTAAGAGAGGGCGGGGGGGAATTGACCTTTTAAAAATTTCTGGCCAAATAAAATAAAATGCTAGAAATAACAGAATTAAATCACATAGCACATAGATAAGGATATTTTTATAGTGGTTCGGCCTAACCTAGTACCTATTCCACTCTTTAAGTAAACCTCACTTGCTGCACTCAAGTTCTACTAACAACTGTTGGTTTTTTCTGAGCTCACTAACAAACTCTTACAACGGTTAGTTTCAAAGCTTTCCAATGAACTTGTTGGTTTCCAAGCTCACTAATGAACTTTAATAATGTTAGTTTCCAAGTTAACCAACGAACTTATACCAAGGAAGGCTTGTGTAGGAATGTGTCTCTAGTTAGGCTAGTTTATACCAAAGATAAATGCGTAATCACTAAATGAATAAGCAATTAAAAGCTTATTGAAATCAAACTCTAGAGGTCTGTTGATGATAGAAATTTAAGCACAGATTTGCATTCAGCACGTTGGAGTTGAAGTCTTGGAAGAAAACCTCGATGGATGTAAATTATCTATAAGTGCTCTTTTCTTTATTTGATTTGACTTGAATTGCTTCTTCATATCTTGAACAGTACTTCTCCTTTCATACTTGATTTAAAAATTTGCCCATTGGAGAGGATCATAGTCATTAAATGCAAGTAAATCATGAACATTTTCTACTCATTGAAGTGCTCTTGCGGGTCCTCTATGTCTAAAGACACTTTGGAAATGTCTGAGATAAACTGTTATGTTCGAAGTTAAGATTTTGGACTTACTTGAACTATTTAGCCTACAATAGAATTCATTTGGCTATGTCTAAAAAATGAATTACTGTGTTTGAAGTTATAATTTTAGACTTAGAAATGGCATGAATGGTCTTGACTGCACAACTAAGTTCTGGCTTTGTACAAAAATGAGCTGGCAATGTCCAAAGCTTGCTTCTATGTCCGGAACTTATCTCACAATGTTCGAACTAACTTCTGTGTCCAAAATTGATCATGCAGTCCAAATTTACTTTTGTGTTTGGAATTCAACTTCTCTTTGTCAGAAATATGTTATATTCAATCTATAGCCAAATTATGTCAAAGATCTAGCATCTTGGCTTCTTCTTCAGCATTATCCAAACTTGATTTTATTTCTGAATTGGTCACATAGTGTCCAGAAATAGGCTGCTATGTTTGGAATGGCATGAAGTTTGTCCGAAGCATTGTTTTAAGTACTTCTTTTGTCCAAACTTTCGCATTAGTTTGATTGGCTTTGATAACATTCCTAAAATATGTTTGAAGTATGATGGTCAAATTATAATTCCTCACAAGTACATGAGTGTATAGCAGTATAGTATGCAAAGAAAGGGTCGATCCTACAGAAAACTGTTCAAATTGATTCAACTATATCTAATTATTGAAATTAAAACTATCTTAAATTAATACGATGAAGTGGGAATTGATTAAATTGAAGGTTAAGTAAAATAATAGAAAACAATGGCATTGAGTAATGTAAAAGAGATTCTCAAGTTGTAAGAGTCTAGGGATCCGATTTCACCACTGAATAATATCCTAAGTTGTTGGGATGTTGGTGTTAATTCATTATCTTAGGTTTGATTCATCTATTATATGATTATTAATGTTAGGAGTCTGGATTTAAATTAAGTATTTTCTTCTATTTCAATTACCTATGGTATGTAGAGTAATTGAGGTTGAAAACTCATGAAGATCAGAGGAACTTTAATGAACCAAGTAGGACAATTTAGTATATGGCATTTACCTTAACCATCTACTCATTCATTCAAGAGAGTACAATATATGTTTTAGCATATGACATCTACCTTAACCATGTACTCAAATAATTAGTCTAATTCAAAAATTGGCCATTAGGAAATTATAATAAATTGGATGATTGCACTAAACAAAATGAATGAAACAAGATAAAATTAAATTGATAAACCAACAATTCTAGTTAATGAAGAATATCAAGGTGGCTACATCTTTGCCCTAGAAAAAGAAAATTAGTTGAAGCTAAAAAGAATATACTTCAATTTATGCATGTTGCCGAACTTAGTATCCTTCTCTTGCTCCTTTGTTTCTCATGTACACACTCTGTGCCACCCCTGTGTGTCCTAGATGTATCTTTAAATAACCCAAGTAGCAAGGTTTTAGTAGAACTCCTCCATGAACTACAATATTTCTATGTATAGAGATCTTCTTCCAATAATAAATTAGTATTTCTCCACAAAAAGATAGCTTCCAAAGCATTACAAAGCATTACAATGAATAAAAATAAGAGTTCTAAAAAAACCTGAGTTGTTGCACATCTTAGGTCCAAAAATTTGTAACACATTGTGTGCTTAAAAATCATCTTCCAATAAAAACTTCACAATCAAAATGTCTTAGACTCTAAAATTTACAGCATCTAACTCATGGAAATTAACTTAAAAAAAAACTCAATTTTTGTGCTTTAAAACAATTTACAATTTTGCAACTTCTAAGACCAATAGGTGTTGCTACTTTCAAATTCTATTTGCAATTTTGTCCTTCTAAAACACTCTGAAACTTGACCATATGAATTTGAAATAGCTTGTATAAATCTGAAGCACAAATTTTCTTCTAAATGCACCTCTGAAATCTTCAAACTTGATTCTGAAAGTTGCTGTTGAAAAATCCTTCTAAAACATAAGAGTTTTCTTCATTTGGAAACTCCTCTGAAAAACTTCAAAGGTACTAAATTTACTTTCGAATTCTAGGTTTTGATTTCATAATTTGTTTCTTGTTAGGATGCTTCAGAGGCTCTAAAGATTGAGTTGCAAATTCAATTTCCTATTTTAGACCCTCTGAAATATGTTCCCGCACCTCCAAAGTTAATTTGCACCTTTTGAACCTCTTCGTACCCTCTAAAATAATAACTTTAGAAGCTCTAAAGTGGTATAGTTGAATTCTTCGTCGCACCTCTTAAGTTATTTCACATTTGAAGTTAATACTTTAGCACCTCTAAAGTTCTAAGGTAGTTTTAGTATTTTGGTCATAATATTTTTGTATGACTCAAAATTATGTGATTATTATCTCATTGGATACATAATTTCAAGGGATATATCTTTCATATTGATTACGTTTTCTCAATTAGTCTCTATCATGAATATTTTGAGCTCAAAGTGACACTTTTGAAAGCATCCAAAGTTAATGTTTTAGAGGTCTCTAGAGAGAATTGCACTGTTTTGGATGTTATGTTATCCCATAAATTCAGAATCATGTGATTCCTGATGTTTTAGAATTATAATAATAAATTATACAATTTTTATGTTGAACACATTAATATGCCTCCATCAGTATTAGAAATTGCTTCAAAGTTATTCTTTTAGTCATCTTCAACAATTTTAACACCTGAAATAAAAACTAACTCCATTAAGTGCAATACATAATCAAAACCAATAAAATTACATCACTTGAGGATAAAAAATATATAAATTTAGGGATTAAAATATAATAAAATATAGCTCATCAAATACCCCCAAACTTAGCTTTTGATCATTCTAGAGCAAAATAGTAACCAAACTCTTGAAATAGTTAGAAAAATCTCTCTCAAACAATCAATAGCTTGCCCAAAAAATTACACATATACACATAATTTAGAAATCATTCAAGAAACTTGCCAAATAATCTCATGAAACTAATGCTCCATCAATCCTTTCATGAAGTGAAAATGTGTGTGTGTGCAATGTCAATCTCATACTACATGCATGCTTTTCAATTAGCAATGTGCAAACCAGTGATTCTAATGATCTTCACAAAATACCTCATAAGCTTGCTTTTCATAATCCCTCTCCACTAATGTAGACAACTATGTTTACTTGGATCAATAGGTCTTTATTAAGCTTGCAATGGGGCCTTGGGTTTGGCTAACAAAGAAAAGAAGTAAGGATTCACAAAGTAAGAGATCATAACTAAATTGCACATCTCTTCACTTTTTATTTGGCATTGTCTCTAGTTTAATTTTATAGTTATGCATTGTATTACTACCACATCCCTGAACTTATTTTCTGTTGAGTTCATGGAGATGTGCTCCCCCTAATTGAAGGATGAATTCTTGCTGAATCCTTTACTTTTTTTTTCCTTTTTCTTTTGCTTTGGCATTCTTCTTTTTACCCTCCCCCCAAACTTAACTTTTTTTGCTCTCTCATACCTCTTTAACACTTATATGCATAAAATATGTTGCTTAATAGGTCAAGCATTTTTTTGAAGCTCAAAAGGTTTGAATGATGAGGCTAAAGAAACAAGAGTCAAATGGTGGTCTTTCACATGCTTTGCATATGCTATTCTTTCTTTAAGGCTCAATAGGAACACTAGTGACAATGAATGTACTAGGTTAGCTTGAAAGGCTCAAATTGATCAAAGAATGCCTAAATCACTTTCAAGTAAACATGTTATTTAGAATTTTACCTTGAGGGATGATCAAACAAGTTTAGTATGCTTATGTTAACCAAAATAAGTCACTGAATTCACAACAATATCAACTAATCCACATACACTTTGCATGATCATAACATAATGTGGTTAATGAAATTTTCATTAGTCATGAAAAAGGAAGACTTATCACAAGAATCAATAAATCACAATGTAGTATCTGTCTTTGCTTCTAAATTATGTGCAATGGTAATGAAAAACTTACCATGTGTTACTATTCATATAGAGAGAATCAAACTTATTTAGTTTCAGTATGTTAATTGCTTTAGGATTTTCTTAGCTAAGTACTCAAAAGTTCAGCTTATCAAAAGTCAAACCTAAAATAAAAAACTTTTTCCAAAAAACTAAAAAACTAAATGCAATTGAATGTTTGCCCCAAAACTGGAAAACTGAATGCACTTAAATGCAAATCCAAAACATCTCCAACTTAAACTCAAAATTGTCCTTAATGTGAAATAATAACAAAAGTTTAAGATCAAGGGATTCCTTGAAGAAAGTGAATTCTCTTCTTTAGAACTAATTTGGCATTGTCTAAAAGTTGATTGAGTTTCTCTTAAAGCTACAACATGGACATCTCCCTCTAAACATATAATTATTTTTTCCTTTTTAAAGATAGAATTCCTCCTTCTACAAAACATACAATATCAAAAAATTTTAAAAAAGACTACCCTAAATGTAAATAAAACAAACACCGAAACTAAATACTATAAAAATAATGAAAGTTCCAAAAAACTTGGGTTGTCACCCAAGATGCAAGACAAACTCCTTCATCATGGATTCTAAAATTTTGAAACTTCATTCAATTACATTAGCATGACATCTTTGACAAATCTCTTTATACGATGGACATTGACTTTGAACTTGTTCTCAGTCCTAAGATTCTTCAACTCCACAGCTCCATGAGAAAACAATTGAGTGACCAAGAATGCTCCAACCCACCTTAACTGCAATTTTCCTTGAAACAAACATAAATGTGAGTCATACAACAAAACTTCTATTCCATGTTCAATGCACCTTTTTCGAATGTTTTGATCATGATATCTCTTTCTTTGCTCCTTGTAAATCTTTGAATTCTCATAAGCTTCATCTCTCAGCTCCTCTAATTCATTAAGATGAATCTGCCTCTCTTCTCCTGCTTTTTACATATCAAAATTCAGATTCTTGATTGCCCAATATGCTTTGTGCTCCAACTCCACAAGCAGATGACAAGCTTTCCCACAGACAAGCCTATAAGGATCATTCTGATTGGGGTTTTGAAAGCATTCTTATATGCCCATAATGCATCATCAGCTTCATTGCCCAATCTCTTCTTAAACTATTCACTATCATCTCTAGAGTTACTTTTATCTGTCATTTGCTGACTTCAATTTGTCCAGAAGTTTGTGGATGATAAGGCATTGCAACTCGATGAGTGATGTTATACTTTCTTTAACAATGCTGCAAAAACCTTATTGTAAAAGTGAGTTCCCTCTATCACTAATGATTGCTCTTGGGGTGCCAAACCTGGAAAAAATCCTATCTTTCAAAAATCTAAGCAAGACATTAACATTATTAGTTTTAGTGGCCATTGTCTCAATCCACTTAGGCACATAATCAACAGCAAGCAAAATGCACGTATTCCCATTGGATGGTGGGAATGGGCACATGAAATCAATGTCCCATACATCAAATAGTTCAACCACAAGATTACCAACGAGTGGCATCTCATCTCTTCTCCCAATGTTACCTGTTCTCTAGCACCTATCACACATTGCACAAAAGGCATGAACATCCTTAAAAATAGTTGGCTAGTAGAAACTAGACTGGAAATTTTTAGAGTAGTTTTCTTCTCTCCAAAATGCCCTCAATAATTGAATGTATGACAATGTCTCAATATGCTTTATTGTTCATTCTTAGGTACACAACGTCTAATGATCTGATCTGGACAAAGTTCGAACAGAACTGGATCGTCCCAAAAGTAGTGTTGTGCCATAGATAACAACCACCTCCTTCCCTACAAATTCAACATAAGCTTAAAAACTCCCTTAACCAAATAATTAATAATATCAACATACTTATGTTCATTTCCCTTCACAAAAAATAGTTGCTCACCAGGAAACATCTCATTGATGGGAGTGTTCTTTTTGTGTTTCTCTTGCTCAAAGTCAGTCCCTTCCACCAACTTGGACAGATGATCAGCTGAAACATTTTTACTTCCTTTCTCGTCCATAATTATCAGATCAAATTATTACAGCAATAAGATCCATATGATCAACCTAGACTTGGCATCTTTCTTAGTCAGCAAATATTTCAATGCAACATGGTCAGAATAAACAATTACCTTAGAACTAATTAAATAAGAGGAAAACTTTTCTAAAGCAAACACAACTGCAAGCAATTCTTTTTTAGTGGTATAATAATTTAATTGTGCTTCATTTAAAGTTTTTCTTGCATAATGAATCACATGAGGTAATTTGTCTATTCTTTGTCCTGAAATAGTACTAACAGTAAAATCAAATGCATCACGTGTTAGCTCAAAAGGATAGGACCAATCAAGAACTGCTAAAATCAAAGCAAAAGTTAAATTTTCTTTCAAGGTATTGAAGACAACAAGGCACTCATCATGAAAATAAATAGTTACATCTTTAGCCAATAGGTTACAAAGTGGTCTAGAATTTTTTGAAAATTCCTTTATGAATCATTTGTAAAAGCCTGCATGACCAAGAAAACTTCTAACTCCCTTGACTAAAGTTGGGGGAGACAACTTGGCAATCAAATCAATTTTTGCCTTATCCACTTTAAGGCCTTTACTAGAAACAATGTATCCCAACACAATTCCTTGCTTAACTAAGAAATGACATTTCTCCCAGCATAATGTCAAATTCATTTTAATACACCTTTTAAGCACCAATCTCAAGTTATTAAGACAATCATCAAATGAATCACCAAAGAAAGAAAAATCATCCATGAATACCTCAATAAACTTTTTAATCATATCAGAAAAAATGGATATCATACACCTTTGAAAGGTTGCAGGGGCATTGCATAAATAAACAGGCATCCTCTGATAAGCAAAAGTTCTGAACGGGGAGATGAAAGTAGTGTTTTCCTTATCTTTTGGAGAAATAGGAACCTAATTGTAACCTGAAATGTCATCTAGAAAATAATAGTAAGCATGATCTACCAATCTTTCAAGCATCTGATCAATGAAAGGGAGAATAAAATGGCCTTTTCTTGTAGCAGCATTGAGTTTTTTATAGTCTATGCACATCCTTCATCCTGTATTCATTCTCATTGGTACCAACTCATTATTATTATTTTTAACAATAGAAAGACCATATTTCTTTAGTACCACATGAACTTGACTTACCCATTTACTATCAGAGATTAGGTGAATAATACTTGAATCTAGCAACTTGATCACTTTAGCTCTAATAGCTTGCTGCATATGTGGGTTAAGTCTCCTCTGAGCCTCCCTAGAAGGCTTTGTATTATGTTCCAATAAGATCTTATGCATGCACACCGTGGGGCTAATTCCTTTGATGTTTACTAATGTCCAACCTATAGTACCCTCGTGCTCTCTCAAAATATTCATCAACTTGCACTCTTCCTCAATAGACAAGTCAGCAGTAATTATAACTGGAAGAGTACCATTCTCACCAAGAAATACATACTTTAAGTTCTGTGGTAGCTACTTCAATTCCAATTGGGGTGGTGTGATAATTGATGGCTCAAATTTTGAGTTCACATGCATTAACCCTTCTTTGGAAACTTCCTCCTCTTTAACTTTCTCTGCACTATCTAGTTCTTCTTTCAACTCCATTATTTCTCCATCTTTATCAAATTTATCAGCAGTGAACACCAATTCTAGTATTTTATCTATTTCCTGCTACACAAAAGTAGATAACACAAGTGAGCCTAAATCATCAATCTGAAAATAACTACTAAGATCTGTAGGATCTGAAGGTAATGATAGAGAGTTGTAAATAGAAAATTCCCCAGTCTCATCCAAAATAGTCATTTTCAGTTTTCCATTCTGCACATCAATGATGGTCCTAGCTATTGCCATGAATGGGCACCCTAGAAGAATAGGCACCTCTCTCTCTGAAATCACTTGTCTCTCCACGTCAAGCACCACAAAATTTGCAAGAATAATAAGTTTATTAATTTGCACTAAAATATCTTCTACAATGCCTCTAGGATGTTTCACTGGTCTGTTTACAAGTTGTAGAGATATTCTATTAGGTTTCAAATCTCCCAAACTAAGTTGAAAGTAAATAGAATAAGGCATCAGATTGATACTTGCTACTAAATCCAACATAGCCTTTACCTTGTTCATTCCTCCAATAGTCATTGTGATATTGAAATTAACTAGATCTTTGAATTTTGGGGGAAGATTTGTCTATAAAATTGCACTGGCTGCTTCTAAAATTATCACCTTTTCATGAGGTTCATTCTTATGCTTCCTTGAGGTTAGTTCCTTCAAAAACTTAGCATAAGAAGGCATGTTTTTAATCATGTCAAGCAAGGGTAAATTAACATTGACTTTGGAGAGGATATTATAAATATCAAAAAATAACTTTCCTAACTTGCTCTACTGTAATCTTCCTAGAAAAGGCACTAGTAGATCATAAGTTGGTGGTGGTTTGTAGTTGACTAGTGGGTTAACTATTAGAAACATGACTCTCCTTGAATGCACTTCCTCCTCTACCTTTTTCTTCCCTTTGTTTGTTCTTGCAGAAGCATTAGATTTATAAGTTTCTTCGCTAACTTTATTATCAATTACCTTTTCACTTCTCAATGTCATGATTGCTTTTGCTTGATCTGGCTGGCTAGGCAACTTTCTAGGTATGTGGCTTTGCACAACTTCTACGATCTCTCCCAACTGTGTTTCTATATTTTCTATTGACGCCTCTGCATTCTGAAATCTTATTTCAGTTGATTAGACAAAAGTCTAAATTGTCTATTCAAGAGTGAGTTTCTTAGGTCAAAAGGATGTTCCTACATGGTTCTAGTTATGATTATTATTCCATGAATAGTTGGGATGATTTCTCCAACTAAGTTTGTAGATGTTTGAATATGGGTCCTTTTGCAGTCGTTGGTTGTAGAAATGCATGAAATTTGCTTGATCAGATCCTCTAGCAAAGTTTACATTGGAAGGGCAAACATTGGATGAGTGACCTAAAATACTACACATCAAGCATACCTCAGTAGGGGAAGGTTGTTTCAAATTCTCTATTATAGAACACATCATCTTCATCTTTTTAGCGAGCTCTAAAACCTGCATAGAAGTTCAGTGTTAGAATTCACTTCATACATTCTCCAAGCATCTCATATAAATCAAATGTCTCCTCCCAGGTCGTTTCTCCCATGGCTTCTCCTGTAACATTGCCAACCATGGCTTGGCTGTGTCAGTCTATCATAGAAAAATTAATTGAGCAACTCTAAAGTATGTCAATGGTGAGGACATTGAATCAATAGCACCTCAAATCTCTCCCATGCCTCATGGAATGCTTCACCATCCATTTCAGAAAAGGTTACAATTTTATATCTCAATTCTGCAGTTTTAGCGTGGGAATATAATTTACCAATGAACTTATTATAAACTATATCCCAACTAGTAAGTGATCCAGAAGCCAAAGAATGAGCCACATCTTCGCTACATTCTTCAAGGTGTATGGGAAACATCTCATGTGTAACTGATCTTCTATTAGACCATGCTAAGGAAAAGTTTAAATAGTTGTAGAGAAATCATGCATGAATGTTAAGGGATCCTTTCCAGCTAAACCATGAAAAGAAGGAAGCATGTCAAAGTGTATATGCTTTAGTTCATAATTCCTAGCATTGTCATTTAAAATAATGCATGAAGGTAAAATCCCTATAGTTGTGTTGCAAACTCCTTCATTAGCTATTGGGCTTATTGAGCCACTTAGTTTTGTTTGTTTTCGATCATCCGAACTTCTTCTTCTTCGCTTATATTCTTTATCTCTATTTCCACTTTGCCAATGCAATTGTTCAAGAGAAACAGAACTGGATTTAACGATCTTCTTCCGTGCATTCACAATTCTACAAAAGAAAGAAAGAAAGAATTAAAAATCGTAAATATAATAAATTAATCAAACCAATTAAAATTAGATCCTGCAATGGCGCCAAAAACTTGATGGTCAAATTATAATTCGTCGCAAGTGTATGAGTGTATAGCAGTATAGTGTGCAAAGTAAGGGACGATCCCACAGAGAACTATTCAAATTGATTCAACTATATCTAGTTACTGAAATTAAAACTATCCTGAATTAACAAAGATAAAGTAGGAATTGATTAAATTGATGGTTAAGTAAAATAACAAAACATAATGGCATCGAGTGATGTAAAAGAGATTCTCAAGTTTTAAGAGTCTAAGGATCTGATTTCACCACTCAATGATATCATAATTTATTAGGATGCTAGTGTCAATTCATTATCTTGGGTTCACTCCATCTATTAAATGATTATTACTGTTAGGCATTGTCTAGGATTAAATTAAGTATTTTCTCCTGTTCTAATTACCTCTTGCATGTAGAGTAATTGAAGTTGAAAACTCATAAAGATCAGAGGGACTTTAATGAACCAAGTAGAATATTTTAGCATATGACATTTACCTTAACCATCTACTCATTTATTCAAGAGAGCAATATATTTTTTAGCATATGGCATCTACCTTAACCATGTACTCAAATAATTAGTCTAATTCAAATAATTGGTGATCAGGTAATTATAATAAATTAGATCATTACATTAAACATAATGAATGAAATAAGATAAAAAATTTTGATAAAACAACAATCACAATTAACAAGGAATATGAAGGAGGGCTACATCTTTGCCCTAGAAAAAAAATTAGTTTGTGCTAAAAAGAACAATCTTTAAACTATGCATGTTGCTGAACTTGGAATCCTTCTCTTGCTCTTTTTGCTTCTCATGGACACACTGTGCCACCCCTGTGTGTCATAGATGTGTCTTTAAATCACCTAAGCAGCATGGTTTTAGTAGAATTACTCTACTAACTATAATTTTTCTTCACATAGAGATCCTCTTCGGATAATAATTTAGTATTTCCCCATGAAAAGATAGCTTAGAAAGCATTATAGTGCATAAAAGTAGGATTTCTAAAAATAACTTAATTGCTGCATATCCCAGATTCTAAAAGTTGCAACACATCATGCGCCTAAAAATGAACATCCAATAATAACTTCATAATCCACATGTCTCAAACTCTAAAATTTATAGCATCTAATCTATGAAAATTAGCTTCTAAAAATAACTCAATTTATGCACTTCAAAATAATTTACAATTCTGTAACTTCTAAGACCAACAGGTGCTATAACTCCCAACTTATATCTCCAATTTTATCTCTCTAAAACACTCTAAAACTTGACCAAATGAATTCAAAATAGCTTGTATAAATCTGAAGCATAATTTTCTTCTAGAATGCACCGCTGAAATCTTCAAACTTGATTTTGAAAGTTGCTGCTGAAAAATCCTTCTGAAACTTCAGAGTTTTCTTCCTTTGGACACTCCTCTAAAAAACTTCAAAGGTGTTGAATTTTCTTTCAAATTCTAGGCTTTGATTTCATACTTTCTTTCTTATTAAACTGCTTCAGCGGCTCTAAAGATCGAGTTGCAAATTCAATTTCCTAATGTAAACCCTTTGAAATATATCCTCACCTTCGAAGTTAATTTGCACCTTTTGAACCTCTTTGGACCCTCTAAATCATTAACTCTGAAGGCTTTAAAGTTAATTTGTACCTTTTGAACCCTTTTAGACCCTCTGAAATATTAACTTTGGAGGCTTCAAAGTTAATTTGCACCTTTTAAACCCCTTCAAAAAATAAAACATGTGGCATACATGGGAACTAAATAAAAAAAATCTAATTTAACAAAATATACACACTTGTAGTTTCCCTTGACTAAATGCATTAACAAAATTTTCTAATCTCCCTCTTTAATTTCATGGTTCCTAACTGAATGGTAGATCAAGAGGGAGGGGATGGGGTGAATTAACCTTTCTTTGGCCAATAAAAGAATATGTGTGCTTAAAATAAAAGAGAGTAATTTGTAGCACATACGCGCAATATTTTTATAGTGGTTCGGCCCTTCCTAGGTTCCTACTCCACATCTCTAGGTTAGTCTCCTTTACTGAACTCAGGTTCCACTATAACACTTATTCATTTTACAAGCTCACCAATAACTTATTAGTTTTCCAAGTTCACCAAAAACTCTTACACGTTGGTTTTCAAGCTTACCAACTAACTTATACACATTAGTTTCCAAATTTACCAACTAACTTATTGGTTTTTCAAAGCTAATCAGAAACTTTTACAAATAGTTGATTTCATGGAGCTTACCAACTAACTTATACACGTTAGTTTCCAAGTTTTCCAACTAACTTATTAGTTTTTCAAAGCTAACCAGAAACTTTTATAAACAGTTAGTTTCATGGAGCTTACTAACTCTTGGTTTATCAAATGAAATATATAAAAATAATACCCCTTACTTAAGCTAACATGTATGAAAGTTAAAGCTTCATTAAAAGAACAAAGTAAGTAATAAGATCAGATTCAAATTCCTTTTGAAGTTGATGTAGATCAGATGTTGAAAATTTTGAATGCTTTAGTAATGACTTAGCAGCTAGAGTTGAATGATGGAAAGTTGTGAATGCTCTTCTTTTAATCAACAGAATGGTTTTTATTGTAATCTCTCTATTATTTTTTATGTTGTCTTAATCCTCTCTATACATAGGATTTAAAAATTTTAGCCATTGCACCTTTGACACCATTTTCAAACTAGTTAGGCAGTTTTCATAATGACTTTTGTGTATTATCCGGGTTCAAAAATTTTGATTAGTATCCTCAGAAATTCTTTGCTTTGATTTATACTTCAAGACAATTTCTGAAGTTGTTCTTTAGAAGTTTTGTAGTAAGTATAATTTTGGAGGTATCCTTTAAAGAATTTATGCCTATCATCTTGTCTTTTAATGGTTATAACTTAGGCTTCTGAAGAACTTCTGAGTAGCTTTTGATTTTTCTATGTTTAGACTTTACTTCTGTATAGCTTCATTAAATCATGTTGACTTATACATGCCTTTGATAATACCTCTAACTTGATTCTGCATGACTACTGCACTACTGTGTACCATGACAGGTTCTGCATTACTTCTATGTAATGTTGTTTTGCTTCTGCATTACTTCTGTCAATCCAAGAATTCTTCTGACACGGTTCTGATCAATTGACTTGTCTTCTAGGTTGCTTCTGTGTGGTTGAAGTTTCTTTTGTCTTAGTTCTGTGTGACTGAACATTTCTATAATGCTTTCCATGTGATAATGCTTTTGCTTTTTTTCTTATGTCATGACGATGCTTCTGCATTGCTTCTGTGCAGTGTTGTATTGCTTTTGAGTAGTGTCATTGAGTTCTGTGTTGCTCTTATGCAATGTGGTAGAATTCTTTATTGCTTTTGTGCAACATGATGATGCTTCTGCGTTACTTTTGGCTTGATTTTGAATAACTAAGTCTTCTTCTGGGTTGTTTCTGTTTTTTTTTATGCTTGGTATTACTGTATTTTAATTCTGAGTCAGTTCTGAGGTCCTTTTGGCCTGGTTTTGAGTAACATAAGTGGTTTTTTAGTCAATTCTGCGTAGCCTTTTGCAATTTTGGATTGCTTCTTAAGATCTTCTATGTACACATATTATTTCTATTGGATTTTTGACTTGCTTCTAAGTTGTGTCCTATTTCTAATTTGCTTCTGAAATACTTCTATGTAACTTTTGAATAAAATCTAATTTGATCTTTGATTTCTTCCTAGGTTCTAACCTTCTTACCAAGCCTCTAAGAAAGTTCTGAATTACTTCTTAGAAAGTTTTGAATTACTTCTTAGTGACTTTTGAACATCTTTTTACTTGAGCATTCTTTTGTATATCTTTCTTTGAAGGTTTACTATAATGATTTTATAGTTAACACTTTTGTTTACTTTCCTTAATCTATTTTGATATTTAATACTCTAATACTTGGAAAGTAATTTGTTAGTACCCTAGTTCTTCACTAATTTATTCGCTTATCATCAAAACTAAGTTGTTTAATTTCATTCATCATCAAAATCAAGCTTGGTAAAGGAGTTAGACTAAACATAATTCACTTGAGTTCATTCTATTTCTTACCCTTTTTGTCATAATAAAAATGGCAAAACGTATGGGAGAGTGAAAATGGAAGAATGTGCTTTCTTGTCAAAAAGACAACATTCAAACATTAGATAAAATGTGTTAAAAGACCTATAAAATATATATAATATTAGAAAAAACTATACTTGATTGACGAGAGACAAAGATAGACAAAGTGTAACCACAAACATCAATGAGTACAAATCAGAATTATAGAGAATAACATTTTATGTGCATCAAAAATTGATAATATGAAGAGAGAATGTTTGTGCAATAGTTTACTTGTTCGATCTTAACTCCTTGGGGGTAATGGAAAATTTGATTCTAGCCCGATGCTGAGGATCCATCAATTCTAAAAATGGAGCAAATTATCCTTGATGAATTGCTTGAGTGTTGGTAGTTATCTTATGTCTATGAGAGTTATAAGTCATGACAATGGGGCTAAGAGTTTTAGAGGCAAGTGGAGAGTCAGAATGTTTCAATTTGGGAGGCTTAGGGTAGGTTTAGATGTGGTAGTTTGTTTGGTTTTGAAGTGAGAGACTGTGGACTTGGAGACTGGAGTTTTAGAAGGAGGTTTGGACTTGGAAGTTGGAATTTTGGTTCTAAAAGGAGGTTGTGTAGTGATTGAAAACACAATAGTAGGAGTAGAATTGGGAGGTGGAGGAACATTTCAGGAAGGAATTATCGAAGTGGATGATGGAGCATTAGAGAGGTTAGAATTGGAAGGTGCAGGAATAGATGGAATGGCAATTCAGGATGGAGTAGGAGAGGTGGATGGGACTTTGAAGTTGAGATCAAGAACTCTCAATTTCTCAAAATATTCTAGACTATCATACTCTAGGAAAGGAGATGGTAATTTTGAGAAATAGGCATCTATCTACTTAAATCTACATTGTAGAAATACATCTTTTAGAACATATCAGGAGTTGGGATCAGATGTGTTTACAATAGCATGAAGTGAAATCTTGTTAGATGACTTAATGTGGATAGCTACATGTGGGTTAAAAGGAAGAGCTCGTTTGGATGAGGAAGGTGCTTTGAACTTTGATAGAAATTTATCTACACAATGATCAACATTTCTTCATAATGATGATGTTGAGAGCAATGAATTCTGGATCCTCAAAATCTGAAAAAGGAATATCCAAAGGAGTGAAAGCTGTATTCTGAGCTTGAGGATTGAGGGCTATGTTTTTATTTACATCTATTCAAACATCAATTTCATTTTGAGTCATTTTTATTTTCCATTTTGAGTTCTTTAGGAGCAAGACAAGAAAGATTTGAAGACTATTTAAGAGAAGTTTCAGGTGGAACTACTGACATGGGTGGAAGGTGGTAAGACTTCGATGAGTGGTAATGGATAGAGAGTTCTATGATGATAACATCTCTGTGTGGAGGAATTGAAGATGCTGGAGTGAAGCACTTTTGGATGGTTCTAGTTTGAGAGGAAGGAAGTGGAGGTTGAGGAACTGTTGTAGGAAGAATAGAAGATTAAGTAGTTGAAAATGGAGGGAGAATTGGAGATTTTTTAGGAGGAGGAGTTTTCTATGAAGAGGAATGTGAGACAACTTGAGGTGGAGAAGGAATAGTTGCATGGAGTTGTTATGATGGTTGTTGTGAACTAGAAGGGTTTTTGGAAGTGGACTTTATAGACTTAAGTAGTTTGGCGATTGGGATGGTTGACTCAAAGATGGAGGAGACTAAGTTAGAGGAGGGAGACTTCTATGGAAGGATAACAATGAGTGGAGAAGTAGGAAGTGGAGAAGCATGAGATGTGAGGTGAGGAGAAAGATGAGTAGGTGAAGAATGATTAGATGGAGAATGATGGGAATGGTGAGAAGGTGAGTAATGAGAATGTTAAGAAGATCTTAGGGGTAAAGAAGATCTGAGATCATGCATGGGAGTAGATGGAGGAGAAGATTGGACTGGTTTGGAATGACCTTTGATGTACTCAACCAAAGAGATCAAAGTGTCTAACTTTTAACATACTAAATTCATCCTAACATTGAGAGTTGAAACAAGTTTTTCAATGTTTGTGAGCCTGCCCTCAAGGTTCTATGATGAGGATTGGGTAGGTATGAAATCTGAGGGTCTAGTTGGAGAAAAAGTGGGTTGTGGACTTGAGTTTGGACTGGGTCTGAGTGGAGAGGGGGTTGCTACTGCCTTTGTTGCTTCTGTTTGTCTTTTTGTTACTTGGAATTCTTTTCTCAAGTCACTTTCTTCTCTTATATTTTCTCTTCTTATCTCATCTTCTCTTGATACTATTTCTCTCATTACAGGAATGACTTCTTCTTGTTCTTCTCCGAGTTCAACTATCATCTCTTCTATTTTGTCAATGGGAATAGGTTCTAGATCTTATTATACAATCTCTTCTCTTACTTTGTCTGCTCTAGCAAACACTTCTGCTTCTCTTCTTTCTTCATTTCTTGTAGAAGAGACAAGATCTTCTATTATCTCTGTTTCTTGTTCTTTGATAGCTGCTTCTTCATCTCCACTAATTAATTCTTCTTCTTCAACTCTTGCTTTTTAGATGGCTTGGACCTTTTGCGAACTATTTTCTATAGGTTCACTTCAATCATTACATCTATCTTCTTAACTTGTTCTCCTTCTTCAGTTGACAAATCTATCCTTGCTCTCCATAGGAATTTTGACAGGATCATTCCATAAGGAAGAGGGAATCTCTTAGTTGGCTTGGCCTAATATAAGTTTTTAGAAATTGTTTTAGCTAGGTCTTTTTTTCTTTCATTCTTCAATGCCCATAAAAATTTTTCATCTTTATTAGAAATGTTGTCTCTACCACCTCTTTTTGGACAAATATTGTTGATGACCATGATGTGGGACATTCTTAGATTCATATCCAAATAGCTGGGATGTAAACTCTTTACATTATCTCTAATTTTTGTTCTAGATAGATCGAAAAACAATTGTTTTCTGGATTTAGGCAATTCCTTTTCTTGACTTCCAACCACAAGGAGATTCAAACACTCCCTTATACTTTCAAGAGATAAATCTATTTCTTTATCTCCTATCCATGATTTCCTTCTCTTTGAATCATAGTTGTAGAATAATATTTTTACTATTCTTGTGTAACACACATCTCCACAACTTATGAAATCAGTCCACCCTTGGAACTTTTTCTATCTACATACTTCCATATTCAGATCATTTTCTCCAAATTTCTTAAAATCAAAATTCTTCCCTTAACTACATTTTTCTTTTCATACACATTCACGAAACTATTGTAGGCTAATTCATTATTTTGAAAAATTAACTCAGTAGATGATTATTATTCCTCCTTCTTTTTTGAAAAGGGGATCCTTTTTCTTGTTCTTCTCTTTCTCTTCTTCTTTCGATCCTAGTGGATGTAACCATCATTTGCATGCTTGTCTCTAACATTTCTACCATTTCATAGTAGAAAGTGGATTTAGGGATTTGGATTGGAATGAGGTAGAGTGGGTTTTGGGAATTTTTTTGGAGCAGAGGAAGAGATTTTGGAATGGAATATTGAACTGTAGATTTGAGATGGAAGATGAAAATGATGGTTTAAACGTGGCAGGAATACGAATTGTCTTCTTTGTGGGTTGGATCTCAAACATAGGGAATAGGAGTGAGAGAGAGGGAGAGAGAGAGAGAGAGAGAGAGAGAGAGAGTCGGTGTGTCTGAAATGAATTCTTGAAGGAGTTTTTTATTTACTCTAGGGTTTTAAGACATTTCAGACTAAGATGTGGATTTCAGACTTATACTGGATTTTAGATTAGATTTTTGGATATGAAGAGGAATTTTGGACAGAGGGTGACATTTCATATGGCCTAAAATTTTAACCTCAAATTATATTTCATATATGATTCTTGATTTGTTAAAAATATAATTTTAAGGGATACAACTTTTATATTAAATACTTTTTCCGGATAAGCCCCATCCCCATCTATGTCAAAAAGTTAAATAAAGTAACCCAATTTGGTAATTTTAGTACATTTTACCCAAAATAGAACAATTTTGGTGAATTGATCATAACTTTCTCATACGATATCCAAATTAGATGATTTTTTAATTGTTAGAAAGATAATTTCATGATATAAAACTTTCATTTTGACTACATTTTTGAATTATTCCATTATCCACATAAAAATATGATCATAAATGACCCATTTTTCATATTCAATATTTTCTTAATATACTCTTATGGTTTTTCTCTATTTCCACTTTGTTTAATTTCATTCCTTTCCACACCTTTTCACATGATTTTTCCACATAAATCTTGATCACTAAAAAAATAATTCACTTGCATAACTAGAAATAACATCATGGAATTATTGAAACATATACACATTAATTTCCATCATAAACTATGCATCATGTCACAAAATTTTCCAAACTTCTCATGCATTTTCTCATGTATTAAAATCATAATTTTTCCATTAATCAATTATCAAAATACCTTAATTTGGGTTTAACA
>JAYJMB010059583.1:0-26778 GCA_036873735.1 Pouteria campechiana | reverse complement strand
TATATATATTAGTGCTAAGGGAATTCTAGCTGCACGATCTACATTCGGTCATGCAGCTATCCGCATGCCTGTGCCTCACACCAATGCCTACTTGTAGCAATTTAGTGAAGATGCGATTAACTGTGCTAGCACATTCGAAGGAGATGGCTTCTTATGATGCCCTCTACTCGCCCATGCCCTGGAACAATCTCCCCTATCTGCGCAGATGGCTTCCTCTGGCGATGGCTGTTGTTGGTTCCGGAGATCCCCATCTCTCTCTTCCTCTCTCCCATCTGCTCCATCTCTCCCACTTTCCGCAAAGCCCTTCTCAATCTCCACTGCCTTGGAATAATCTTCCCCATCTCTGCAGATGGCTCCCTCCGGCAATGGCCACTGCTGGTTACGGAGATCCCCGTCGCTCCCTTCCTCTCTCCCATCTACTCCATCTCTCCCACTTTTCGCAAAGCCCTTCTCAATCTCCACTGCCTTGGAATAATCTCCCCCATCTCTGCAGATGGCTCCCTTCGGCAATGGCCGCTGCTGGTTACGGAGATCCCCATCGCTCCCTTCCTCTCTCCCATCTACTCCATCTCTCCCACTTTCCACAAAGCTCTTCTCAATCTCCACCTAAGAAAGGAACGCAACCTCCATCTAACTCCTCCCTCCAATCCTCCCCGACCCTACCAAATCAGCAGTCGAGTAAGGAACAACATCCCCCCTTCTCTCTCTCTCTCTCTATCTCTCTTGTCCTCTATGGGTGAAATTGGTGATGTCGTGGCCATTGACTTGTCATCAGAGATGTGGAGGCTGGGGCAGTACCCATTTTGCTTGAATTGGGAGATTCCTGAGTTGAGTGGGCAGTCGAGGTGTTGGGTTTGCTGGGGAAGTGCAAGGAAGGGAGGGAGGAGATGGAGAGGCTTGATGGGTGCATGTCTATTCTAGTTCAGGTGTTGAAGAATGCCAGCTACAGGACCGTGGAACATGAGCTCTCCGCGCTGAATTTAGTTTGCGGGCACTGCAAGCAGATGGACTTGGAGGCGAGGAGAGAAGGGGTTTTGGAGCTCTGTGGGTGAAATTTTGACTTGCAGTCAAAGATGAATAGCCTCATTGGAAGGCAAGTGGTGAAGGTGGGAAGAAACTCTAGTCTAACCATTGGGACCGTAATGGCATATGCTCTTGAGTACAATGATGAGAAAGGGATTTGCTTCTTCACTGATTTTCTTGTCGTTGGTGAGAACCAACAAACATTTGATCTTGAAGGTGATAGTGGCAATCTCATTCTCTTGACAGGAAAAAATGGTGAAAAGCCACGGCCCATTGGGATCATATGGGGTGGTACAACTAATCGTGGCTGGTTGAAGCTGAAAAGTGGTCATGGCCCAGAGAACTAGACTAGTGGAGGTGACCTTGGGCGCCTTCTTGATCAACTAGAACTGAGTCTTATAACAACTAGTCAAGCCTTCAAAGTCTGTATCTTGTTGTTTCTTTCACTGTCTTGCGAAGTTGAGCATTTTCTCTCTTTGCTATGATGCTCAGAATTTCTGGTTGTGCAAGTGGGGTTCCATCATATACTGGCCTAGATGATTGGGGTATGATGGGCATCCTTACTGTGGATGGTCCAACATATCAAGCATCTCTTTGCTTGAAAATCTTTATCAACCATTAGAAATAGACCCAAATGCTCTATCTTGGTGTCTGGTTGGACATAATGGAAATTCTGATTATAATATTGGGTTGGACTACTAGTGCTGAATCACTGGTTAGCTGCCAAGAAAACACCAAAACCTTAATGCACAAACAAAAAGATGCACTGCTTGAAGTAAGTGAATTTTTAGTCTCAGTTAGTATTCCTTGCATGTGGGTTCCACCTAAACTAATCAGATTATTCTTGTGGTTTCTCTACTGCTAATGAGGCAGAAAAAAAAACCATCTTTAATGGTAATGGTTCTATTAATGAGATAGACTAAATTGGTTCACATTGGAGGTTTCCATCAGTTGGTTGAATCTCTCCTAGTTAGAATCCATCTGCACAAAGGCAGCTTAGGTCAAATGCAGCAAGTCCTAGATGCAATTGTGGAACACCTCTTCTTAACAAACCCGACAGTACAAAGCAGTTTTGGGACACCTCTCTTTAACAAGCTTGACTACTAATTGATATGCCCTATGTTTATAGAAGCTATACAAGAGTAAAGAAGTGCTTCAGCTGTAGCAGTTGGTTCTATAGTGGGGGAATCATCCCCTACAGAGTCGGCATTGCAGAAGGACAAAATTGAAGAAATATATGAGCCCCTGGTTATCAACATTGAAAATTTCCTCTCGACGACAGGGCTGAGACCATAACGAGCATGGAGCATCAAATCATTCCAAGCTTCACCAGCAAAGCTGCTATACATCATTAGGATTGTGACATAAATTGAAATTATGATACATATGCTGTGAGTGTTAGATTGATCCCATTACTGTTGAGTAGGCTGGGAGTGTAGATCAGATTGGAACATTGGTTGACTACAAAAAAGTGAAAATGTAACAGAGGATAGCAAGTGCAGTTTAGATTTCTAACCCTTATAATGGAAGTTTTTCATGATTTCAATGTCTTGGTCATATCAATATTTTTCAAAGAGAATGTTGGAGACAAGAGTTCAGGCTTAATCATCATTGTTGACCTAAGATCTTTTTTTGTATATCAAGTGACATATTTCTATCTATCAGAATTCTTAGTTGAGCTTTTTGTTAAATCTCTACTCATTAGACACTTGTAGCACTTTTTGGTTGGTTGTCATTTCGTGATTTCTACTTCTTGTGCAGGGTTTTGGAGGGAGAAAAAGGGTATCCTAGCACGGGGTATGTGTGGATAGGGAAGGAGTTTTGAAGGTTTTATGTTTGGGATCTAACACAACACATTTTAAACATTTTCATTATGGTCTAAGCTACAAATGAGAATCATAATGCAGTACATTTTATACATTTTCATGATGGTCTGAGCTATTAAGAGAAATCATCATCCATTAGTTTCCCTACCAAGAATTTTCTATAAAATTTTATCCATTTTGAAATGAATTAAAAGCTAAAGTGCTAAAGGGTGTTTACATCAAACAGGGTGCAAACGTTAACGCTGATTTCCAATTTTTTACTATCACAGAGAATCCGATTGTAACCCAAAAGAGATCCTAGCCATGTATCTCCATGTATCTGAAAAGTGGGCTAAGTTCATCCTACGTAACATTGCGTTGCTTTCAAGATCACATTTTATTTGAAATTGACGCACCCTCAAAAATGGAATCCCATGTTGCCAACAGAGACTGCAGCTGTAATTGATGTAACCTAGTGGGTTCCACAATTGTATATTATTCTTGGCATGTGAGAGGAGGTTGATTGCCACTCTCATTCTTTCCTATTCCTTATATTTATATTTATATTTGTCCATCTCATTCTTTCATATTTCGTATATCACTAGCTATCTGCTCCCAAATACTGGGCCTCTCAAGCCCATTCATGATCGCCACCAGACATGAACAGTTCTACACACAAAATGGTGTTGATGTTGGTTGAAGGAGCATTTGCAAAAAATATGGTTTGCTGTTAAACTTGAAATTGAAGCACCAACTTAACCTGGCCCAACATGAAATAACCATCCACTTTTAACCCTAGGCAACAAGTTACATGCCTATTCCTTCATTTGAAACTAGAATTCAAAGAGTTAAAATGACTAAAAATCACTACCCTTGTTTGCCATGTCGGGTTGAGGAAAGATCATATAACATCTCTAGCAAAACAGTTACATTTTTGGACATCAAACTCCATCTCGATCTGAATATAAATAGGGGAAAGAAGAAGAAGGGAAAATTGAATATTCTATTTACTCAAATCGTACAAAAAATGAGGACTGCAACCCACAAAATCCTACTCGTTTCTCTTTCTTTACATCAGCTACCCCAAAACAAAGGAATAAACAGTGAATGGAATTTCCTAGACTCACCTCCAAACTATCCGTCCCCTGCTGCCACCATCCTTGTGCTTCATTGCCTTACACAAGCAAACCCAAAACTAGACATCATCCAACAACTAAATACCATTGAAGTATCTTGCTCAAGCTCGATACATTCCTTCCAATCTTCAAATTCTCATTCCCCACTAGCTCAAAACAAAGCTCCAAAACCCCTTCTCTCCTCACCCCCAAGGCCATCTGCTTATAGTGTCCACAGACTAAATTCAACATCGAGAGTGCATGTTCCACGCTCCTAGAGCTGCCATTCTTCAACACCCAAACCAAAACAGACATGCACCCATCAAGTCTCTCCATCTCCTTCCTCCCTTCCCTGCACTTCTCCACCAAACCCAAAACCTCGAATGCTCGATCAATGTCAAAATCTCCCAATTCAAGCAGAACGGACACCGCCCCAGCCTTCACATCTCTGACTGCAAGTCAATGGCTCTAACAACACCAATTTCACCCACAGAGGACAAGAGAGAGAGAGAGAAGGGGGGTGTTGTTCCTTACTCGGCTGCCAATTTGGGAGGGTCGAGGAGGAGATGGGTCTGTGCTTCGGGGGAGGAGTTAGATGGAGGTTGCATTCCTTTCTTAGGTAGAGATTGAGAAGGGCTTTGCATAAAGTGGGAGAGATGAAGCAGATGGGAGAGAGGAAGGGAGCGATAGGGATCTTCGAAATTAGTAGCAGTCGTCGCCGGAGGGAGCCGTCTATGGAGATGGGGGAGATTGTTCTAGGGCAGTGGAGATCGAGAAGGGCTTTGATGAAAATGGGAGAGATGGAACATATGGGAGAGAGGAAGAGAGCGATGGGGATCGTCGGAACCAGTAGCAGCCGTCGCCAGAGGGAGCTGTCTGTAGAGATGGGGGAGATTGTTCTAGGGCGTGGGTGGGTAGAGGGCGTCACAAGAAGCCGTCTCCTTCGAATGTGCTAGTGCGGGTAATCGCATCCTCACTGAGTTGCTGTGAGCAGGCGTTCATGCGAGGTGCAGGCGTGCAGATAGCTGCAATGACCGAATGCAAATCGTGCAGCTAGAACTCCCTTCGCACCGAATGCCTTACATATATAGCTACACTGAAATATTTAGTGTAGCTAGCATTGTAATTTGTGTGATGAGGCAGGAGAGATCTTAACACTTCGTGGGCACTTTGAGTGCTAGAGGGAGGGAGAGTCGGCTTTTTGACTCCATCTCCTCGACATAGATGACATGTAGTATGGAGGGGGCATGATGGGACTACTTCCAGTCTCCCTCACTGACACCTCTTTACCATCTTCCCGCCCTCTCCTGCCTCATTTAATATTGGAGATTAGTACTAAATTAATAAATTTTATAGTAAAAGTTTTTTAGTGAAAATTTTATTATTTTTCAAAGCATAAAATTTCCAGGCCTATTTGAAATGTATGTTTTACCCATTTTGATCAGCATATCCTCTTGAAATGGAATGAATGGATGGTAATGCACTCTGAAAATATATACCTATAATTAGATTAAAATCATAGGGGGCTATCTAAGGCAAAAACTCATTAAAAATTTAAAATCCAATGCTGGAATATCTAACCGTTTGTTGTTTTAATCCATGTCCAAAATTATGCCCCATGTCCAAAAACTCAGATTCTATGTTCGAATTTGAACTCTATATCCGAAATGCATTAAAACCCTAACGTAAATAGGGAAATCGAAGTTGATTCTTCATTGCAGACACAACAACTTCCCCTCTCCTTCCTATTTCCCAAGTTTGAAATATTCAGTGTAGCTGGCCTCTCCCGCCCTATCTGCTCTGCTTTTGTTCTTCCCCAATTGAAAATCAATTTCTCTCCATTGATCTGCACCAGCTCTCGCATCTCCTATATCTATCTTTCAAGTCTACTTTCGCAGGTCCACTACCCCCCAAATCCCCTAACTTGGACCAGACCTTGAAAATCAGCCGATTCCTCCAAGTCCCATCCACAACTGCAAAGGAGTTGACAAACCTACTACTCTAGCAAAGGAGACATTTTTGAAGTAAATCATATTTGTTCCACTTATTCATTATCATCGCTATTGTTGTTTTCTCTAAAAGTTGTGTTAGTTTCATGATAACCTCATGTGTATTTTTTATTATTTCAAGTGAGATAACTGTTCAAGCTTCTCTCGATTAGAAATATTAGAACTGCATAGCAGCTGTTTGATGAAATGTTTACTAAATTTAATTTATTTAAATTAAAAAATTATTCTTTTATTTAATTTCTATCTATCCATGGAGTTTATTATTGTAGTTTTCAATTGAAGATGGATTTGTAATTAGAAAAATAAATCCAATGTTACAAATTAAATGGTTGTTCATCTGAATTTTTACACTATGTATCATATTTTATAGTGATTAGCACATTTACTCAAGGATGGTATTATTATCTATTCTGACACACAGGTTGTGTTAGGTCCATGGATTTACATGTAGATGTTGTGAAAGTAAATGACGGGGATGAGGTAGGTTCCCCTGATCCAAATGGACGGGGTGTCATAATAGGCAGTACAGAAGTCAATAATATGGATGCAATGGGCAATGTAGTATAAAATGAGTCGATAGGAATACATAAAATTTTGCCCAAAGCTCCTATTGATCTAACCCCAAAGATTGACCAACAATTTGACAATGAGGAAGATGCTTATTAGTTCTACAATGGCTATGCAAAACTATTTGGGTTTAGTATTAGAAAAAGCTATGCAAGAAAGTTGGTCAATGGAGACGAATGTGCTTGGTTTTTAAATGCTCTAAAGAGGGATTAAGGAAGGCCAAACCCATTGAAGTAGATTACATGCTGGCTAACTCAAATCATCCACATGAAGCTTCAAATGTTAAACCCATAAAAAGAATAAGTGAAAGTATAAAGAGAGATGTCTCACTAGATGTAATTACATGGCATTGCTTAAGGTTTCTAAATGTGAGGATTGTGATAAGTGGGTTGTTACAATTTGTTTACGATCATATAGGAATGTGTCAGATTGTCAATTAGATATTGTGAAAGGATTGAATCAAGTTGGAGTTGGTATAGCGAAGATGTTAGACTTTATGGCTTGTGAGGCAAGTGGGTTGGAGAATTTGGGATTTTCACAATTAAACCTTAGAAATGCTTATAGAAGGCGACATGAATCCAAGTTTAGCGAGGGGGCACATGCTTTGTTACAATACTTTTAGAGTCAATCAAAAGTCGATCCTCATTTTAGTTTTGACCTAAAAGTGGATGGGGAAGGACATCTAGTGCAACCAAATTTGATTATAGGGCATTTGGTGATGTTGTGTGTTTTGATATGAAGTATAAGACAAATGAATATGATATGCTATTTGAACTATTTGTTTGCATTAACCACCATAAGCAATCAATATTACTTGGGGTGGGGCTACTTTTTGGTGAGACCACAACTAATTTTAAATAGTTATCCAAAGCATGACTTGATATGATGGGAGGCGTAGCTCCTAAAGTAATAATGACTAACCAAGATGCTGCTATCTCAGCGACTGTAAGAGATGTATTCCCTCAAAGCCACCATGTTATTTGTATATGACACTTGAATGAAAAATTTAATGAAAAGATGGGTAGTGTGATTCATAACAATCCAACTTTTCACAAGACTTGGTCTATGTGCATATACAAAAGTAAAACATCAGATGAATTTGAAAAGGCATGGGCTGATATGATTGCTACTTATGGCTTGCATGATTACTCATGGTTACAGCAACTGTATAATATCAAAAATGCATGGGTGCTTGCTTATGTTAGATGTCATTTTTTAGCTAGCATGAAAACTATAGGGAGATCTGAGAGCATGAATTCATTATTTGATAAATATGTGCATCACAACACAAAATTATTGGAATTTGCTTATGCATATGAACAGGTTGCTAAAGGAAATTGTTGGGTAGAAATAGATGTTGATTGTAAAAAAGCATATGGCATACTAGTTATGAAAACATAGCACACTATTGAGTGTGACATGGTAAAAGTATATACAAAGGAGATTTTTTTAGAATTCCAAAAAGAGGTTGAGGCATGCTAGTATTATTTTGCACAAATTAGTGTATTAGACAGCCAAATAGATCAATATGTTATTCATAGATATTCAAGTGCTGATCCTAAAAAGGTTAGAAGAGTTGAATGGGACAATAAAAGTAGAGTTGTCACATATTCATGCAAAAAGTGAAAGTTTTTAGGGATAGTATGTATATGTATTCTTGCAGTATTTTGTGTATGAGAGATCTTCAGTATGCCTGAAAAGCTAATATTGAGGAGGTGGACCCAAAGACCTAAGAAAAAAATCATACACCAATAATGTGCCACAATATCAACTGTTAAAAATTCAAAGATTATACGACACCACAACTTGATGCAAGAATGTGGTAAAATTATTCGTAATGTGACCAGCGATTTGGCTCTTTATGAAATTATTTTTGAAGGCTTGGAAAAGATTCAAAAATCAATAGAAGAATATAAGAGAGAACATATCTTAGATGTACGTGATGATGCTGAAAGGAGTGGTGCCAACTTCAATAACGAAAGTGTGAGGGTTGTACATTAACCTAATTTAATATTACCCTGAAATGATAATAGGACAACCCCACTAGCTAATATCCCAATTGAAGGGGTACATAGCCAAAACTTCTAATCAAATGCAATAATGGATCCACATATCATGAAAACAAAAGGTCGGACTAATAAGAGATTTAAGTCGACAATTGAGGTGGCTGAGAGAACTGGGGTTAATAGGTTGTGTTGTGGTTGTAACAAAATTATGATTGGGCATGATAGGATAAATTGTCCATCGATGAGAAGTTCCAATCCTGTGCCCAATTCATCCAATGGTAATCTTGATTAGAGAGGTACTTTATGCTTACCTTTTATTATTTCGTGCATATTTTTGGGCTGTTATGTTGATGACATACTAACGAAATCCTCATTGGCTTTCGTAGAATACTTCATATGACTTCTTCATTCAAGGGTACGAGTTCACCATATTCTGTAAGAGTTTCTTATAAATGTGATTTTGAAGCATGTATCTTAACTTCTTATACAAATAAGAACCCATGGAGGCAATTTCTCAGTTGCGAGGGTTATTTCATGAGTGTCTTTCTACTTCTCTTTGGTTTCTTGTATAAACATGTTAATGTAATTAACAACTGTTTAATTATCTCATTACAAGATGGTCCCAGAAAATGCTCCTTTTTTCGATGGGTGGATCCTCCTTTGTCTAATAGAGAGCATTAGTTTAGAAGAGATCAAATGCATGAGATCAGGAGGCTAAATAATCAACTGTATGCTATGCATGAAGAGAACCGACAGTTAAAATCAAAACTTCATAAAATGCAGCACACCAGAGAGGAGTTGTTGTGATATAAGGACAATTGTAAGGCGTTGGAGATAGAGGTCAAGGCATGCTAGAGAAGATTACGCATTTTATATCTTATAGTGCTTATAGTTGTCATAGTGTGGCTTATGTAGATAGTGAAGTACTTCTCTATGATGACATCCTTTGAGAAAATGGTCTTCAACTTGAACTATCTATAATATTTTTTTTTGAAATGTGATTTTAGACACGCATTTGTTGTAATTAGACCAGGGAAGGCCTTTGTTGTGTTGTTGTGATTTAGGGTCATTGGAAGGCCATTGCACCTCTTTGTTCAACTTGTTTATAGTGTTTTAAAAAGATTTGCATACCGGTCATGGAGGTTTGATTCGGGGCACGAGCCAAACTTCTCTATTTGTCATAAATGGTTCATCCAAGTACAGATTTATAATCCTGAACATGGGATATGAACCCGAACTTGGATGGACCATTCCCGGACATGGACAGGTTCACTATTGCATGCGGAACCATTCATCCATGTCTAGATTTATAAACTTGAACATGGGATATTAATTCAGGATATGGATGAACAGTCCCTACTGTTCATGTCCCATGTCCATGTCCCACGACCCAAGTCCCATGTCCCACTGTCCATTTCCTATGACCTAAGTCCCATGTCCCACTATCCATGTCCCACGACCCAAGTCCCATGTTCCACTGTCCAAGTCCCAAGTCCCATGTCCATGTCATATTGTAAAGTGCAAAAAAAAAAAAAAAAATAGAAATGTAAATAACCACTTCAAGGGGGGTTCACCTCCAAGAGAACAATTTTGCTGGAATTTTCTTGCCTTCATTAATGAAAATATCTAGCACACTATTGGACTAAGTCCAGACCCACTAACCACTACATCAAAAAATGTATAATAACCCATAAAACATGACTCAAATAACTAACAGGATATAGGCAAATATAACCATATTCGGTTAATTTTTCTTGACTGATACAAAACTTAATAGCCAAATACAACATAATCTAACTTAAGATGAAACTCCAGTTCAAACCATCAAGACCCAAGGCTTGGCCAAAAAGTCCATAACACATATGCAACGACAGTCAAGAGTTTAATTCAATGTGACTTTTAAGAGGCCTATTGGATGGCTCAATATTCTTTATTTTCGAGGAAATGCATGCATCCTTGTTAAGGTGGAGAAGAGTGCATTCTGATTTCTGAGGATGGACTTCATTTATCCATTAGTCTGGGTACAAGTTAGCATCCCATCATCCCAGCCTTTCTTCTCCAAGTTCTCCAAGTCCATAACTTATCAGGCCTTTTTTCACTCTAGCCATTGATACTAATGGACAATGGGAAGTCAAATGTTTGGTGGGGGTCATGGAATATAACTCCAAAGGAGAGGGCCTTACGCAGGATCGAAGAACTACATTGAGAGATACAAATGTTGTAGACTTCGTTGCGAGAATTGTAACTCGTTGGGCAGGAGATGATTGTTTCATGGGCAGAGCATTTTTTTGAGGTAAACCACGAACGTCAACGATTGCAAGTTGAGATCAAAAATGTTACAAGAATGATGAACTGTATCCAATATTTAGCACTCGACTACTTTTTGGGCTCCAATCAGCGTGAAATAAGATGGCTCCTTCAAGAGTTGGAGACATCATATACATTGTTAGATACCAGTTTTCTTCGTCGTGCTTTTGGTTTTAATTCTAATATGTAATAGATGTCCTCAATAAACTGACATATTAATATATTAAAATTGTCTTGCTAGTATATTATCGCATTCTATATAGTTTTTTCTTAATTCTCTAGTGATGTCCATGCACAACCATTTAAATGTTTAGAAAAACGTGAATATTCCATCATTATTTATGATGTGTCAAGTTGCATAGGAGCATCGGTTGGGTGTTTGGAACTTAATAACATACAGATATTTATTATTGTTCGGTGATACTAACTTAAATCGATATATATCCCATAAGATAATTTCTATAATAGCCCGAACAACATCTGAAGCATCTCATACCTCATCTTCCTCAACACTAAAAAACCATTTTACTACAAAGATGTACAACTCTCTAGATAATGGATATTGGGATGCATTATTCACAACAAAAGAGGATCAAGCCAGACTAACGATTAGTGGTCTAGAGTATGAGGTATCCTAGTTGAAAGACAGACTTATGGATCTGTAGCAACATCTGCCAGAGATGACGCTAGCTTTGGCACGAACATATACTGTCCTAAACTAAGATTGAGTTCAGTTGGGAAGAGAACTCGAAGGACGACAAGAGATGATTCTTGACCTTTCTGGGACCTAGCTCAGACTAATGCCCAATCTAGACCTACTATGCAAAACCTTGTTGTAAATGGAGGTTGCAAACCCTTCAGTAGATTTCTCAAAGATTTGAAGTGTTATAGATGAGCATGAAGACTCTAACTTGCCTTCAAGTTAGTGAAGGGTGTGAAAAAAAGACACCATGTATTTTTGGTAGTTATTTTGGTGTATTTTTTGATTTTTTTATTTGTGCAAGAAGCATGCAGCAAACACTGGTCCATTTGCAAGACTCGATCGACTGTGGAGAATTATTGCAACAAATGTCTAACTTTATGCCATTCTAGAGACTGCTCGAGAGAAGAGTCAAAGTTCGGGTTCATTTCCCATGTCCAGGATTATGGGACATAGGCATGGAACTTGGTACATGGAGAGTGGGACATGGGATATGGTTCATCGGGCGTGGAAGGTGGAACATAGACATGGGTCATGGAGACTACTGAGGAGAAGAGTCGAAGTCCGAGTTCATTTCCCATGTTCGAAATTATGGGACATGGGCATAGGACTTGGGATATGGAGAGTGAGACTTGGGATATAGGACATGGGACACGGGACATGGACATGGGTCATGGGACATGAAAAGTGGGACATGGACATGGGACATGGGACTTGGATAGTGGGACATGGAGAGTAAGACTTGGGATATGGAGAGTGAGACTTGGGATATAGGACATGGGACACGGGACATGGACATGGGTCATGGGACATGAAAAGTGGGACATGGACATGGGACATGGGACTTGGATAGTGGGACATGGAGAGTAAGACTTGGGACATGGGTCGTGGGACATGAATAGTGGGACATGGGACTTGGGTTATGGGACATGGACATGAAACTTGGAACATGGACATGGACATGGGATATAAACAGTGGGAACCGTTCATCCATGTCCGGCTTCATAATCCCGAACATGGGATATGAATCCGAACATGTATGAATGGTTCCCAGACATGGGAAGGTCCACTATAGCATACGGAACTGTGCATCCCATGTCTGAGAAACATTCATCCATCGCCACTCAACTTTGTAAGATTTAGCAGTCTTTATCTTGCAATTTGATTCCCAAATTTGGTTGCAAATGGACTAACCCACATCCAGTAGAATCAAAAGCTTGAAAATGAAAGCCCTTATACTAATTCACAAAAAATAAAATGAGAAAAGCTGCTAACCACCTTCCATAGAATCAATGAATACAAATGAAAATTTCAATGTATAGTGTAAGTATAAGAAAAAATGAGTACAGATCAATATTACAAACTAGTTTATAAGTATTATATATTAATGAGTACATATCAAAATTTCAATTTACAGAGTAAGTACAAAAAAATGAGTACATATCAATATTACAGATAACATGTCTATGGGAAAAAGAGATTTATTTCTTAGATTTGGGCTCTTGTTTGTTGGATCTAGTCATCTTTGGTCTTTTGAAATATACTTGAAGACCTATTTCTAATGTGACCATTATTGTCAGAATCGATTGAGCCTATGTCAATGCAACTGGTAATGCTAATGGGGGCACAAGGGGAGGGATAAGCCTGAGACAAGCCAAGTATTCTAGCTTGAACAACTTAGGGTAGATGGAGAGCTGCCTAGCTACATGAGTTGTCTTATTTGCTCTAACTTAGTGAGCATATTCTTCTTGGTCTAAGTAGCTGAGAGGAGGAGGAAGTAGTTTGTATGAAGGTATTCTAGTTTTGCCTCGTGGAGACTTGGGCTTAGACACTGGAGCTCTATCTTTGGAAGGAGGAGGTATGGATGGAGGAAGTTGAGGGGTGGAAGAAGGGGGTATGGTAGTAGAAGAATATTTAGAAATTGAAGCTTTCCTTTTGGGGGGAGGTTTGGGCTTACAAATTGGAACTTTGGTTCTGGGAGAAGGAGGTATGGATGGAGGAAGCTGAGGGGTGGAAATGGAGGCAGGAGCAACTGACGTTTGGGAGTGAGATGTGGACTTCTATATGAAATTTACCTTTTGTAGTTCAGGACAAGCCACAATCCCCAGTTTTGCTCTATACAGAGGACATGCAAACTCTGGAAATGGATTTGGAAGACCAACCATAAATGAATCAAGGTGTCTCTTCCTACATAGTAGATACAAATCTGCTGGAAGGTAAATGAAGTTAGGATCAGATGTGTTAGTTACAATATGAAATCTAATCCTATCATCCAATGGTCCTGAACCTAGTCTATGTGAGGGATTTTGTGGGGATGGAGAAGGTGGGTCGGATGAAGTGGGTGGGATGTAATCACTCATTATTTTATCTATGATTGCATCACCATCTGGTAGTGGTTTGGGTTTGAAGTTCCTAGTTGAACCTTTCATTATTGTAATACAGTTGAGGAAATCCTGATCTTTAAAATCTAGGAAAGGAAGATCAGGGAGAGTGATTGGCCTATTTAGGGATTCAAGAATTTGGGCGGCCATTTGACTTATCAACCGTCTGTGTTCAACTTCTTGGAGAGTCACTTTTATTCCTTTCCCTGGACTCCTAGCGATTGACTGTGTTGACTTGGGAAGTTTGGGACTCTAAATTTTATATGTTGGCTTGAGTGATATTATACTAGGGATGATGTCTGACTTTTATTCCTTTGTAGGAACCTTAAAGACTTTCGGAAGTTGTTGAGGAGAATGCATTAGAGGTTTTTGTGGAGGGGGAGGAGCTGTTGTCTATTGAGAAGAAAGAGATGGTTATGGAGTCTTCAGAGTGGACTTCATGGATGTTAGAATTTTTGCAAGTGGGATAGTTGACTCAAAGAGAGAGGATTCTGAGTTAGATGAAGATGAAGTGGGTCTAGGCTAAGGAGAGGAACGTGGAGAAATTGCAAGTGGAGAAGTGTGAGATGTGAGATGAGGAGAGGAATGTGGAGATGGAAGAATCTCAACACTTGGAGTTGTTGCAAATGAAGAAGAGTCATACGTGAGATGTGGAGAGGAGAGAGTACTCATTGGATGAGTAGACTTAATGGGTGAAGTCGGTCTAGGCTCATGAACAAGAGAGGAGGGTGAGGAATAATGAGAATGATGAGACTGATCACCACAATAAGATGGAGAATGATGAAAGTGAGTAGAATGATGAGACTAATGGAATCTCAAGGGTGAAGAAGGTCTAAGATCATGGACAGGTGATGATGGAGAAGATGATTGAATAGGATTCAATTAACGTTTGATGGACTCAACCAAACAGGTCAAAGTATCTAGCTTTTGACATACTGAATCTATCTTGATGTTCAAAGCTGAACCATCAACTTCAATATTTCTCAGCCTGTTCTCAAAACTTCTATGAGTGGAGGATGAAGGCCTACTTGGAGAAGGAGGTGCTGCTGCTTCTGTGAGTGGAGAAGTTGTTGCTTCTACGAGTGGAGAAGCTACTACTTCTGCTATTGTTTCTGTTGTTGTTTCTACAGTTGCTGCATGTGTTGTTGTTGTTGTTGTTGCTTCTGAAGTGGTTGCATGTGTTGCTACTATCTGACCTTCATCTCTTACATTTACAGTTTCTCTTTTGGTCTTAATAACTCTAGTTGCAGGCTCTCTTTTTTCAGCAACCACTTCTTCTCTTAGTTTTGTTGTCATTTCCTCTACTCTAGCAGTGGGAATTGGTTTTGGATTCTCCCATATAACTTCTTCCCTTATTTCCACACCTATATTAAGTAATTCTATTTCTCTTCTTTCGGTTGTTCCACCCTCAAATCTTGCTCGCTTGGATGGTTTAGTCCTTTTGGGACCTATTTTCCTCAGATTCACCTCAGTCATCAAATCTGAATATTTAAATTCTTCTCCATCTTCAAATGTCAAATCTACTCCTACTCTTCTTAGAAATTTTGTCAGAATCATTCCATAAGGAAGAGGATATCTATTATTGCTTTTGACTTGAAATAAATGATCTGAGATTGTCTTTACCAGGTATATTTTCTTCCTATTTTTCACTGCCCTCAACATTCTGCAATCTTTCTTAAAAATGTTATCTCTACCTCCTGTTTTTGGAAAGATATTATTGATGAGCAAAATGTGGATCATTCTCATGTTTTTGTCTAAAAAGCTGGGATGTAGACTCTTTACTTCTTCATCAATTTCTGTTCCAGCCACCTCTGAAAATAATTATTTTCTCGAGGTAGGCCAATCCTTTTTTTCTCTTTCAACTATAGGAAGATTCAGACACTCTCTTATGTTTTCAGGAGATAAATCTATTACTCTATCTCCTATCCGTGATTTCTTCAACTTTGAATCATAGTTGCAAAATAATATTTTAACCATCCTTGTATAGTATTTCTTCGTACAACTCATAAAGTCAATCCACCCTTGGATTTTAATCTATCTACATATATCCCTTCACTACCTCCTTTTTTTCATACACATTCACAAATCTATTATAGGATTCATGATCATTCCAAAAAAATACCTCTAGCAAATGATTCTTGTTCAGCCTTCTTTGTTGTGATGGAGATGCTTCCACTTCTTCTTCCTCTCTCTCTCTGTTCTTCTTCTTGAAGACTCTGTAGATGCTGATGCTGCTACCATGCTTGATTCAACCATTTCAACCATGATTTTGTATTGGGATGAAGAAGTTATGGATTAAAGAAATCTTCAGAACAGAAATATGGTAGAAATAGGAAAAATAGAGAAGAAAGGAGGTGCGACAGGGGAATGTTTAAATGTTGTGGTAGGACGCTATGTCTTCAATGAAGATTGGAAAGTTTTTGAGATTTTGGACTTGGAAAATAGGAAGGAGAGGGGAAGTTGATATGCCTACAATGAAGAATCGACTTCGATTTCCCTATTTACGTTAGGCTTTTAATGTGTTTCAAACATAAAGTTCAAATTCAGACATGGAATCTGGGTTTTCGTACATGGGGCATAATTTCAGACATAGATTATTTTAACACGTTTCGGACATAGAGTTGTCATTCAAAGATGGAATCTGGGTTTTCGAACATGGGGCATAATTTCGGACATGGATTAAAATAATAAGCAGTTAGATATTTCAGCATTAGATTTTAAATTTTTAATGTGTCTCTACCTTAGATAAACCCCTTTGATTTGATAACAGGTATATATTTTCAGAGTGCATTACCATCCATTCATTCCATTCCAAGAGGATTTGTTGATCAAAATGGTAAAACATACATTTTAACTAGGCCTAGAAATTTTATGCCTCAAAAAATAATAAAATTTTCACCAAAAACCTTTTACTATAAAATTTATTAATTTAGTACTGATTTCAATATTTAATGAGGTGGGAGAGGGTAGGAAGATGTCAAAGAGGTGTGAGTGAGAGAGACTGGAAGCAGTCCTGTTGCGCTCCCTCCATACTGCATGTTATCTATGTTTGGGAGACGGAGTAAAAAAATTGACTCTCCCTCCCTCCTGCACTTGCAATGCCCACAAAGGGTCGAGATCTCTCCCGCCGCATCACATGGTTACAATGCCAACTACACTCCATACCGCATGTCATCTATGTCTAGGAGACGGAGTAAAAAAGCCGACTCTCCCTCCCTCCCACACTCGCAATGCCCAAGAAGAGCCGAGATCTCTTCCGCCACATCGCATGGTTACAATGCTAACTACACTAAATATTTTAGTGTAGCCAACTACAATGGATATATATATATATATGTATACATATGTGTTTAAATATGTATGTGTGTATGTATGTATATGTGTGCGTGCGCGCGCACGAGTGTAGGGGGTGGGGGAATTCTTCAATGCACTATCCAATCTTTCAATTATTTTCATATCATGATGTTTTAACAAGATCCAAATCATGTATCATACTCTTCTCAACCTCTTTATACACATTTTTATGATACAAAAAATCATTTCAATTAGATATTTAAATTATTAATAGCAAACGTAAATTCATGAGATGACTTAAAATCACTTTTTTGAACATGGTGGATAAAACAAGTTTTCAAGTTTTTATGTTTAAACCAAATAAAAAGTATTAAATACAATGTATGAATTGCATTTGATTAAAAAACATCACAAATTATGAGAACTTGTGTGTGTGTGTGTATGAGGAAATTCTCTAATATAAACCAGTTACACAACCTTTCATTTTTTGCATATCATGATGATTGAAGCATTATTCTCAGGTAACATGAGCTTGCCAGGCAAGATGATGTGGTGCCTTTGACTTTGACTATGAGGATATAGGCGCTAATTGCAGGTAGTTGTGGTATCAGATGTGTGTGTCCACACCGCAAGTAGTATACGTAGGTGGTAGGTGGGGGCGACTGTGCTTTAAGCACTTTCATGTGCCAATCCTTAGAGAATCTTGCTTACATATGTCAACCCTAAAGAAAAATTGGGTTCGAGAGATCTTACTCAAGAGGATGCAAGTTAAAAATGAAGACTATTTGGCAAAGCAAAAAAGCAAAATATGAGGCTAAGATGGAAGACGAGGAGGGGACTGAAGTTGAAGAAGAAGAAGCAAAGAAGGCACCCTCACACAGGGAGGAGGAGGTGGAGAGGAGAGAGGAGAGATCCATAGGAGGAGGTCAAGCTGCAGAGCAAGACTCATCATCACATGTTCATGTGCCTACTCCTAGACCTCCTCTGCATTTATAAGGTTATCATTGGAAGTAAAAGAATTAAGACAAGAAGTAAATGGACTTATGAAAGCACAAGAATCCCATAAGCACAAATTCGAGTAGAAGATGGACGTACTTCTCTCACACTTTGAGATCACCTACACTACATCTCCTAGTGCATCATCCATACCTTCTCATTAGTCCCCTTCTGCAACAGCCCAGGATCTAGTTGATCCTATTCCTTCCATAGCTCCAACTTCTACACAGGATCCTAAGCCTACTTTCACACTTGCCAAGCTCCTCACTTCAAATGTTACCACTCAAGGGGAGTCTAGTCCTCCTCTCATTCCTACTGCTCCTAGTGATGTACATCCCACCTTTCGGCCCTTGGTGTTTGACAAAAAGGGGTAGAGTTAGTGGTGTATGCAAGTTTCTCATGTATGTTTTTCACTTTCTTTAATGATTTACCTTGAGAGAAACTTGTAATGAGGATTAATGTGTATTTTTTATGTGTATTTTGAAAACTTAACTTGATATATTTGATACGGGTTCATGATTTGAGATTGAATTGGATTTGGAATGATATGAGTTTATTATCTTGTGAATTCGTATACTTGTTGATAAAGGTGTTAGATATGATTAGATTTCCTTTGGCTATAAATTGATGTGTATCCATATAATATTTAAGATTAGTTTGATCTAATATATTTAAGATTATTTTGAAAGATATGGTATAATGTTTAAATCTATATTGAATATGAATGAAATTGATTACAATCCCAAGGTATTTGTTAAACCTGTTTGGAAAAGCTTAAAGTTAATTTCTTGAATAGGAATTCAATCCGTAGATAGATCTTCTATAATCTTTGTTGTGATTTAATGTTAGTACATGATTTGGGCTATAAATGAGATTATCAAATACTTGATATCATGTAGAATGATTGTATGAATATGCGCTTATATGATGATAATGCTCTATGTCATGAATAATCTCAAGATTGATGAAATTCATGTCTCTCATGACTATGATGATGATTAATTGTATACATCTTGAAAAATGTTTGGACAATGGTAAAACTTGTTTCAAAATAACATCTTTCATGTCCAAAGATTTTATGAAATAAATGTTCAAACTCATGCACTTAACATTGAATTCACAAAAGTCATGTTTCAGAAAAATCATAAAAGAAATTAAAAAGGAATATGTTTTGTCAATCATCAAAAAGGAGGAAATTATGAATATTCCTACTGGCTAAGCACCTGTAATAATTCATATTTTGATGATTAAAAACATCATAATAGAATATACATGAAAAATATTAAGGCTCATTGAAAAATCAAAGTGCAACAAACCGAAGTGCATGTCACAACTGATAGCATAGCCTCCTATGCGTGCATGGAAGCTGCCTACCCCTACATCCTGCAGTTTTCAAAAAGACATGAACTCCCTGGACAATCCCAATAGATATTGTTGTCACTTGCCCCTACTCCCATGATCACAACTGAAGTTGAGTCACCTTTGACCGACAACCTACCTATTTGAAGAATAAATTTCTTGGCAAACCCATACTGCCTAAGAGTACAACTGCCTGCTAATGGACAACAACATGGGTTTGGGAGAAAACTAGGAGTCTGACTACAACTAAAATTGCAGTAGCTTGTGATGTGCCTGTCGATTGCAAAGGTTGGAAAATTTTAATATCCCATCCACTTCCAATGGTCAATATTTTTTAAAATCTATATAAAGAGTAAAGTTGGGACATTCAAGAGAGGTTATTGAAAAGATTTATTGAGCTTTAATCTTCATAAATACTAGCAACTCAAAGCTAAAGCTTTCAACCTTCATTAATTCTTATCCAAGCTTTTTATCAATAACACAAAGGGAATATTATCTACATAAAAGGGAGCTTCAAGGATTGCAACTTATTGATACACTAATCATAAGTGTAATATCTTCTTCTCAATTTCTAATTTATGTATTCCTTGAGTTAGTATTGGGAACCAATCTCAAGAAGAACTAGGGTAATTTTTGGATATCTTGTTGAGTTTTATTATGCCCCTTAGAGCTAGAATCTAGAAGAGTGCAAGAGACACTTAGTGTTTACGCATCCTAGAGTTGGAATCTAGAAGAGTGCAAGAGGCAATAAGTGATTGTGCCCCTTTGAGCTGGAATCAAGAAGAATGCAGAAGCATTAAGTTGTATTATGATTGATCTAGTGGAACCCAAGACACAAAGGGTATGAGTTTGAAAGAGTGAAGTAGAAAGGTTATCCCGAACCACTACATATTATGCCTGCTATCTATGATTGGATTATTTGCTTGCTTTCTACTTTCTATTATATATTCTTTAGCAAACCATTTGAAATAAGGAAATTTGATTAACCATGGTCCAAGCTAAAAAATTTTATAAACCCAATTCACCCCTTCCTTCTTGGGTTAAGCCATACCAAAGGGACTAACAAATGTAGTATTGGATTTGTGTCAAATTTATGATACTTATGTTATCACATTTGATAAGAACACAAGAATATTGAAAATCATAGTCACTTAATTGTTGTTTCAACTAAAGTATTTCTGCACAACAACTAGGTGCAACTATATATTTAATTTCTGTAGTTGATAATGCAACCATACTTTGTTTCATAGAGTACCATCTTATGAGCATGCTTTCTAAAAACTAACAAGTTCCACTTATGCTTTTTCTATCCACCTTATCTAGCATAATCAACATCAAAATGGCCAACTAATTTAAATGATGAACCTATAGGATACCACAATCCCAGATGTGGTGTTTCCACGAGATAATTAAAAATACATTTGATAGCAGAATAATATAACTCTTTTGGATTTGATTGAAATCAAGCACACATCCACACGCTAAACAAAATACCAGGTCTACTGGCAGTCGAATATGATAATGAACCAATCATGCTCCTACACTCTTACCACTTTCATCCTTATCTATTTTTATACTTGCACTCATAGGGATTGGCATGCATTTTAAGTTTTCCATTTTAAACTTTTTCAACATTTCTTTGATATATTTAGTTTGTGAAATGAAAATTCCTTCATTTGTTTGCTTTACTTGTAAACCTAGAAAGAATGTCAATTCACCCATCAAGTTCATTTCAAATTCATTTTGCATCAAATTCTCAAACTCTTTATAGTACTTCTAATTTGAAGAACCAAAGATGATGTCATCCACATAGATTTGTACAGCAAGAATGTCTGAATGAATATGTCTAATGAATAAGGTTGTATCAACTTTACCTCTCTGAAACTTTTTCCTAAGTAAAAACTCACTTAACCTCTTATACTAAGCTCTTGGAGCTTGTTTTAGACCATATAATGCTTTTTTAAGTTTAAACATATAGTTTGGGTGTTCATGATCCTTAAATCCTAGAGGTTGTTTGACACAAACCTCTTCATTAAGGTATCCATTTATGAATGCACTTTTTATGTCCATTTGAAATAATCAAAATCATTTAAAGGATGCAAAAGCAAGTATCATTCTTATGGCCTCAAGTCTATCAATAGGTGGAAATGTCTCAACATAATTAATTCCCTCTTCTTGGGAATATCTTTGTGGTACCAAACATGCTTTGTTTCTTATAATGATCCCTAATTCATCTAGTTTATTTCAAAAGATCCATTTTGTCCCAATGACAAACTAATCATCTAGTTCTAGTACAAGAGTATACACATTGTTTTGTTTAAATTGATTTAGCTCTTCTTTCATTTCTAGGATCCAATTTTCATTTATTAAAGCATCTTTCACTATTTTGGGTTTAATTTAATATAAAAAAGCAAAATTTTTATAGTTTTGAAGTGAGCTACAAGTTCTCACATTGTCATACACATCTCTTATGACATCTTTTAATGGGTAATATCTATGTGCGCGTACTACTTATGATGGATCAAGAATTATCTCACCTTCATTACTTGCTCTCTTTCAATAGTTTCTTTAGGAAGATTTGATGGATTAGTATCTGATGTTTCTTTCAATTTACATTGAACTTTATTTGATGCTTCAAAGAAGTTAACTTTTTCATTAGCCTCATCTGCAAAATCAACCTTTCTCAACCTAGAGTTAGTCTTATCAAATTTTATATGGATTGACTTTTCTACCATGTATGTTCGATTATTGTAGACTCGATATACTTTAATGAAAGAAGAATACCCTAAAAATATGCCTTCATCACTTTTTTATCAAACTTTCGAAGTTTATATTTTTCATTATTCAATATAAAGCGTTTACAACCAAAGGAATGAAAATATGCAATGTTTGGCCTTCGAACCTTTCATAATTCATATGGAGTTTTCTTTACAATTATGCGAATGTAAACTCAATTGATTAAATAACTTACAATGTTTATAGATTTAGCCCAAAATCTATGAGGAAGATTGACACAATCAACATTGTTCTTCTCATTTCAATCAAAACTCTATTCTTCCTCTCAACCACTCCATTTTATTGTGGAGTCCTAGGTGCTGAAAATTTATGAGTTATTTCAAATTTATCACAAAACCCAATGAATTGGCTATTGCTAAATTCTCTGCCATGATTACTTTAGATTGAAAGTATTTTTGATCCACTTTCATTCTGATTTTGTGATGAAATTTTTTAAATAGTTCAAAACATTCATCCTTTCCACCTAGAAATAGTACCCATGTATATCTTGAAAAGTCATCAACAAGAACGTATCGATACTATTTTCTAGCCAAGCTTTGAGTTTGTGTTAGTCCAAAAAGGTCCATGTACAATAACTTAAAAGGTTTTGAGGTGGACACAACATTTTTTGATTTGAAAGAAATTTTGGTTTATTTACCAAATTGACATGCATCACAAACATGATCCACATTGATTTTCATTTTTGTTAAACCTTTTACAATGTCTAATTCTATAAGCTTCTTAATCATATACATGTTGTCATGTCCAAAATATTTATGCCATAATAAAGCCTCATTGTTTATTACAGATAAACATTTGACATGATCTACACCAAAGTGCAAAGCATACACATTTCCATTTCTCTTTCCACAACACGCATTGTTTCCTACATCATTGTGAATAATAGATTTATTACATTTAAACATAACTTCAAATCCATGATCATGTAACTAACTTATGCTTAAAAGGTTGTGTTTAAGGTTTTCTACATAACAAACATCAACAATATCTACACCTGAAATACTTGCAAAACCAATTCCTCTTATTATACCTTGATTATTATCTCCAAAGGTTACTTTCACTTTATCCTGCAAAGACAAATTTTTGAACAAGTGCTTGCTTCCAATCATGTGATATGAGCATCCACTATTAAGGTACCAACTGGATTTTATTTTTGAAGCCAAGCATACCTAAAAAGAAAAACACTCATCTTTGGTACTAACATCTTGGGTCCATGTTTGTAAGGTGTGATAAGAATTTGTTTAGGCACCTAAATCAATCATATTCCATTATTTAGCAGTCTTTTTACTATACAATAATAATCAAAATGTCCAAATTTATTATAGAAATAATAGCACCATCTTTGAAAACCAAAAGTTCTCTTCATAAAATTCTTATTGACATAATGGTTTTGATGATCTAAAAACTCAAACTTCAGTTGATTATTTTCATATCTCAAAGAAGTACGATCTTTATTCAACTTCAAATTTCTTCCTTCAGTTGCTTTACTTGATTTTTCAGAAGTTCATTTTCAAATTTCAATTGAGAATACTCTTCAAAAAGAATGTTATAAACTCAAGTTGTATTCTCAAAATCACTTCTTTTTGAATTTGAAATTCCTTTTTCAATTTTTCATATTTTTCAGTTACAATTTTTAATTTAATAAGAAGCGTTGTGTGTTCTTGTTGCAATCCAAACAAAATTCATCATAGCTTACCTCCTCTGAAGCATTCCTTTCTTATTCCTCATTTTCTTATGCCATTAAACCAGCATGGCATTCATCATTTTCAAATTTGGAATCAACAGAAATAAATGGATTACTATCACACCAAACACCAAAGCTCTAAGGTTTCTGGTTCTTTTTCTTATCCTTTGTGATAGATGGACAAACTTTCTTCAGATGTCCACTACCACCGTAATTGTGGCATCTTATTTCATCATCTTCTCTTCTAAAAGATTTCTCTATTTTGGGTTTTCTTTCTCCCTTTTTGTTTTTCAATCTTTGGGCTGCTGCAAATCAATTTTTCATTTTGTTCTATTGAAGAAACATTTTGAATTGATGAGTGAACATAGCAATTTCCCCATCCTCTTCACCTATGTCAAACATTAGATTGATCAGACGCAACTTCTAAGCCAACAGATCTCTTAACTTTAATTTAAGTTTTATTTTTCTTGATGACATGCTCATATGACAATAATGAGCTAATCAAGTCATTAATCTTCAACTTTGATATGTCTTTGGCTTCTTCAATTGCAATTACTTTGGCTGTCCATGCCTTAGGTAAAGATATGAGTGTCTTCTAAACTTCCTCTTTCTCTGTAATTTTCTTTCGAAATCTTTCCAGTGCATGTAACGCCCCTCCTCCCTGGAGCATTACTAGTAGTAAATTCAGAGAGAATTTTGATAGAGTCTCCCCTGATTTACCACCGTTATCCTATATACAACATGCTAAACCACAATAATTCTATAACAAATATGCAAATATAATATGGCCACCTCCAGGCCCTACCATTTTCTACACAAATTATATAACTACTGCCTCCAAAACACACATCACCACAATACCCACAAACCAAGATCGGGGTACACTATACCTTAGCTATCAAATCATATACACCCACACCATAAAATGACATGCTGTGAAACTAAGTAATGATACATGTCTCATATACATTCAAAATCTATCCAACAATATACATCGTCATACATCATGAAAAGGAGTAAAGCCTCTACTGTGTCACAGCCTAGCCCTATCGCAAGACCCCATATCCTATTGAGCTCCGTCCTTTGACCTGTCAACTAAAATTTAAATAAAAGGGTGAGTCGGGGCAAACTCAGTAAGTAGGTAAGAGAAAAAATATGACTATAAATAATGTAATAAACAACGACAATTAGAGTAATAAACAAAGTTGCAAAGTTATGTCATATGTAAGATGTCATAGTCAGTTAGTGGCGAGGTTCATTAAGATTTTGATATTAACATCTCATTAATTATTTCATACACATACTCATAATGATATCGTATACATAGTTAATCGGTCAATACCGACTCAAATACCGATACGTCATACTGCCCTTTTGTATCTATCAATCCATGATTACCTCTTATACCCATATACTACCCTACCATCATCCACATACTCTTTCCCAAGAGGCACACAAACCAGAACATTACCCTTTCACTCTTCAACGTGTCAGGTCCATCCTGGCACTCCCGGCTAGAAGCCTGCTAGGCCCACACAGCCATATTGCTATATCCAGTGGCACCCCGCCCTCATCACCTCACAAGAGTACCAATTCTCCATCAACATGCCTACACAAGCTACTCAGGCCAATCATAGCAATTAGGCCACCAGGCCAATAACAACGCCTGGCTGTGCCGGCTACCCAAACAACCATCCATTGGCCAACAAGGCCACTCTTCTCCACATGGTGGATACAGGTTGACTGCATGACCATCATAAAATACATAAATGAGCCACACTAGGCTCTGAGCTAATCATGCGCCAAAATAAAATTTTATCGGCACTCCCGTGGGCGTAGGATACATGTACATAATTTTTAAAATAAAATTCTTATTTACTATTTTATAAATATCTAATTGACCTAAAAATATTTTTGTAAATTTTCAATAATATGAAAAATTTTTAATCCAAATTTTAGGTCAAAATAATGTAAATTTATCAATTTAAAATTAAAATATGAACATATAAAGAAAAAATGTTGGACAAAATTAGACATCTCTTTTTCCCATCAAAATTTTTTCATTACTTTCTTGTAATATAATAGAATTTAATTAAAAATTTTAGCTTAAATTAATTCAAAATGAGAAGATTAAAAATAAAGCAAAATGTCCAAAGGGTGAGACGCTATCAGCATCTCATTTTTAGGGTATTTAATGTTCATATTTTTTTGAGGGGTCAAAAAGTAGAATTTGTTCATGAAATGTGATATTAAAGTATAAAGTTATATATATTATAATTTTATATTTTTATTTTGGCAAAATAAGATCACTAAATTGGTTTTTAATCAACCTCAAAAGGGGTACTTGGTAAGGTGTTCTATCAGTGCACTATTCATCCGAATACCATTGTTTTTAATACAATTTAATTCATACTAATACAATACATTAATTATGGTTACATGGGGTAGATAATTCATGTTTAAAATCATGTAACTCATATACAAAAATTTCATATTACAGTTACCTAAATTGTAATCATTCAAAGAAATCAAATTAAACTTAAAATAACTTAAAACAACTACCTGCTTACCTTGTTAATTTGGTCGATTTGCAATTTTCCTGAAATTCAGGATACACTCTTCAATGAGCCCTTAATCACTCTCCAAAATCATAGCCTAATTAATGGAAAATTTGTATTAAATTCCATCAATTAACACACTTAATGCATAAGCTAGCTATCCACTTGATTTGCATTC
>JAYJMB010059561.1:0-26782 GCA_036873735.1 Pouteria campechiana | reverse complement strand
CAAGCTTCCATAACCTATATCAATTTCCACATTAACCTGTCTTGGGTTAGGCATAGCAGCTTATCATATAACATTGAACTTACGCAAGCTATCTCCTTGAATCATACTAGAAAACATAACTTACCTTAGTTCCAAGCTATAGGTATGATACAATTTGCATGTATAACATATATCAATACAATTTACATGTGTGAGAATATATCAAAAACATAAATCGACAATCATAAGCAATTTATAGTGCCCAGAATACAAATATATAAAAGTCTACCAACAATTTATTGCAATTACTTAAGTAACATAAACCTACTTATTTGTATAGAAGTAATCCTACTTTATGCTTTCTAGTCCCTAACTTGATCTTACTTTGGGTGGAGTAAACCCTATACAACATATAAAATTCAATTGAATTCCATATATAACTCAAGCCAGTCATCAAATTTTCATTCAATCATATCCTAATCTCAGTATACATGCAATAACCTGCCTAAGCATAACATGAATAGTCTATTTACTACCTCATTATTGAACACATACATTGTAGGTAAATCATCCTCATTCACTTTAATTTTCCTATGGTCATTCCATCAAATATTTCGTGTTCATAATACAAATTATCCTTTTCTAACAAAGTGCAGTAACTATATTTCCTGCTAACATCATATTTTTATGATTCTTCATGACTAACATCTTAATTCATCTCATGAACTAATCTAACGTGTCTTAAATGCCACAGATCCTCTATCTAACTCATGGATTCACCATGGTTCCAACACTAGGGTTGTGATAGAATAGTCCTGTCCATGAAAGGTCATCTACACAGGTTTCTTGTGGCCAGTCTATGCCATAATCATACAACTCAAACTTTCTTTTCAATTTTACATTAAAATTCCTAAATAATTCATCGACTTCCAAACCCTAATACTCTTTAGGGTTTCAAAATCATCCCTAATCAAAGTAGAAATCAAAGATTAAAGTAAGGAAATCACTTACCATAATAAATCCATCTTCCATCTGCAACCTTTCCTCAAATCACTGCAAGAGGCTCCCTTACGAAAATTTCCAAGTTTTCTCTCTCACTTTACTACTCAAGTGAATGATTTTTAACTCACAAATTGTTGTAATTGATGGCTGTAGTAGTATAGGATAACTTCCCCTCATGATTTTTGATGAAATCTTGGTGGAAAAAAGGTTTTGGAGAGGTGGGTTCCAAGGGGAAGAGGGGAAAACGAAAATGAAGCTAAAGAGGGAGGGTGATGGAGCATATAAAGCTCTCCCCCCTTCGGTGCTCCAGCGATGCATGTTGGATCATGCACATGCAATCGCTCTTCCCTAGTTTTACACACTAATGTCCATAATTCATGCATTCTGGCTATTATTTAGTATCCACACTCATCATGTTCACATTCATTTTAAATTTCTATGCATTTTCTTCCAATTTCTCATATAACGTCATGTTTCATTCCTCAAATACATTCAATGCAAAAAAATCCCCCATGAAAAGATTCAAGGCATCACAATGAGAAACAGGGAAGTATAGTACAATTTAAAGAAAATGTTAGTTGTATATTAAAGGCGTGAGTAAAGAAAAAAGAGGCATTTAGAAATTTTGATTAAAATGTTATTCATATGAATGGATATAATATTGTATAGATGATATTTATATGACAAGAAAATGATAATGTTTTGCTAGTACAAAAATTATTTGATTTGGTATATAGTTGATGATATGTAATTATTAAGATCAGAATAGTGTAAGGAAGAGTGATGATGCTTATATGCATCTTATTTGAATATTTGAATTGTTAATTAATTTATAGGATATGTAATATAAAAATTATGAAATTATAAAATGTAGGGATGACTATTGGAAATTGAATTTAATTTTAGTTTATTTAATTAAATTGTGAAGGAATCAATAGATTCCTTTGATTTAAATGGTTTGTAAACTTCGTTAGTTATTTGATTGTTTTAATTGAATATGATACGCTATAGCAATATAGTTGCTTATTCAAATATGTATTTAGCCCATAATTTAAAGAGTGTTGTAATGAATAGTACGCTTGGAAATTGAAGACTCTTTGATGGATTTTGGTTAGGATGAATGACATAATTATGTATAACTAAATAACTTTACTTGTGAACATGTGATTAAATGAAGTGGCATTTTTAATATGATTGTATTAATTGACATTGAGTTTATTGTTGAATTAAATAAGTTTGATTAATAATGTAACTGATGGAATTTTGTATTTTCTTAAGAGATTGAGATGAAATGTTACTATGAGTCTAAGTTACTTGGATTAATGATTTAATATGGTCTAAATTTGAGTTTAGCCAATTGATTGAGAAGTTGAAACATATCTTGATATTGATTAAGAATTTAAGGTATGTTGGGATTAGGACACATGCTTGAATTTGGATATTGGTTGTAATACACTTGTTATGTAATTAAGAATTGTGTACATACTTGGAGTAAGGATGTGCATGGATTAAATTTTAAATTCATGTTTGAATTTGGATATTGGTTAGAATATAATTACTATGGAATTGAGTTTGAATTTTAATTTTGAAATGATTGATTGATATTTAATGTTGATATGAGTTATAAGTTAAATGATTTGATTGCTTGATAAAACATCATGTATGTGAAATGTGAAATTTTAGAATATGCCCATGAAGCATTTGGATTTGTATAATGATAGGATGATTAGAGGTTGTAGGGTGCCGAGATGGCACAAAAATGTGGATATCATGGAGGTTAGTTTGGATTTGGTTTTTTGATTGGTTATTAAATTAAGATTGGGCATTTGGTTATTTGATTAAAATTTAAATAATTATCTATTTGAATAATATTTGGATAATTGATTATTTAATTGAGGCTTGGACACATGACTGAGGTTCATGTTTGTATTTGAATGCCTACTAGAATATTTTTATCGTGTATTTGAGGTTTGTATGCCTACTAGGATGGCGACTTGGCATATTTGGGATCCCACCTATGACAGGGCTTTGTTTGATTATGTCACCAATGATGGCAAAGTGGCATGATCAGCCTATTGTGTGGGACTCCTTTACTTATTTCATAGGTGTGGATAGAGAACTTCCAATCCCTAGGTCGCAGTGATGGCCGGATACCATAGATGGCACTGGTAATATTCTCATGGATCTTGTAACATTGTCATGGATCTTGTAACATTCATAGTCAAGATTGTAGGGATGAACTGTAGCACACCATAGTTGTAAGATAGTTGAGTCCCTTAGTTAGTGGCTAAGTCCACTTTGATGATGGCTAGTGCCATTTGGTTAGTAGTTATGTCCACTTTGGATTGTGGCTGAGTCCACTTGGTTTGTAGCCTCCTGAGCATGGTATTGGTTGGTAGCAGGCAATGAATGATTGAAAATTTTGGTATGATGCTGATATAGAGGTGTTAAAAATCCACAAGTGAGTAGAGATGATTGAACTTGGATAGCTTTAGAAATATTAATACTGCTTGTATTAGCTTCATGATAGTAGTTCCATTTAAGTTTGATTGTGAAAGCCCTAAGTTAGCTATTTGATTAATTTGCTAGTAGATTATCTAGGTAATTTGAACATTGAGTACTATTGGATGCTTAATGGTTGTAAAAGATACAATGTTTAGTATTGCTAAATAAATTGGTACTTATGTTATGATTAAGAATGCTAAATTAAATCATTCATGTACATTGATAAATAGAGAATTTGACTATGGTTGAACTAAATTAATAGGGATAGATATTGTTGATATAGAAATTGTTATGGATTTTCCTATATTGTCCTATATTGATTGATTCTGGAGTTATGAAAATATTAGAGTAAAGTTAAGCTGAGAATGTAGATTTTGTAATTGCATTGATAATGAAATTGTATATGGATATATTGTGCATGGCATGAATGATAGATTGTTTCTAAGATTGTGTATGTTTTTTTGGATATCATGAAATAGTTTTAAGAACATACATAATTAAGGTATCAATTTTTTTATGCCTTGAGTGTGTACGAGGTTATGGGCGTTTATAATAATTTTGATTTCTGACTATTTTGGTAAATTTTATGCAACTAATTCAATGATCAGATATTTCTGGCCTTCATGTAGTATTATCAAAACTTGATGATAATTAACATGTTTTGAAGTATGATTGATGTGTAATTGGATCAAATTAAGTAATGATGGTGACTCAACTTATGAATTGAATTATGAATTAAGATAATGATGAAAAATACATGATATTGAGAGAATGTGTTTAATTATGATGAATATTAATATGCTTGTAATGTAAATTTATGCATTGGGGTAGATTGCATACTATATGGCCATGAAATTTGAAATGCTATGATTTGAATATGATAATTTTAATTTATGTGTTAACGTTAACATGAGATATACATGATAAGTTTAGATTTTTAATATGTATAGTTTTGTATAGTGATGTGTGGAATTGAATAAGAGGTCGTATATGGATTACATAGCATAATTATGATGTAAATTACTCATGTATTGAATTAGTAATGGATTGCTAGTGGATTCTATAAAATAAAGTATGGAATGTTAATGATTTATGTGAAATGTCATATGGATTGAATCAATATAGTTGTTAATGAATGATGTGAAATGAATATGAGCACATTTAAATAATATGAATAGGATGTTGTCAAATAATTGTATGAGTGATATAGATATGCTTGAGCTTGATATAGCAATGTCTACCAGTGAATTGATATTAAGCTCATGAAAACCATCATTGTATAATCAATAAGTTAGTGATTGGCCTAGGAAAACCATCATAATAACGTTTAAAGCAATAGTATACTTGAGTCCCTCAGTAGATGGAGAGAGTGAAACCTGAAATCTTGGGAATGCATGAAGATGGAATGTAACGATAATACTACCATGAATCTAGCACTTTTGTAACCAGAGTTATAGGGATAATAAATCATACATTGAAAAAGGGAATGGGTAGCCTATATGACCGAATTTGATATGCCCCAAAGGTGTGATGGCCTAAATGGCCAGATTAAATATGCCTTGGAGGTATGGCCAAAGACGATATGATGGCCCGAATGGCCTAGGACTTGGCATGGATGCCTAGATAGCCAGTATAAGATAAAAATGGTATAAAAATGCCCTTGTTAACATATATATATATATAGTGTGAAAATACCCTTGGCAGCATACATATGATATGGATACGCCTTTGATGGCATTATGCCTTTATAGATATGAGAATGGTAAGAACATGCCCTTGTCGGCATAAGTCCTTAGTGACATGAATGGATGTGCCTTTACAGGATAGAGAATGATAAGGATATGCCTTGTCAGCATAGTAGCGATATGTGTATACCTTATTGGATATCGATATAAAATAGGATGGAGATGCCTTTGGTGGCATGTGATATGAAAGTAGGATGAGTAGGCCTTTGGTGATATTTGGTCTTTGAGGACTTGCATGCTATGTAATAATTGGATTGAATTAGTTATGAGTTGTGAATATATGATATGACTGAGTAATGTCAATGGATTTTATGATTATGATTGATTGTGATAAAGGATGATGTATCATTGAATAATTTTGCTTCTGAACATTTTACTTGAATGACTTGTTATAAATACCACGAATGAAAATAATGAATTGATATCTGTCTATTTGACATAGGATGTTTTCATTAATAAGATGATTGATAAACCTGGATGATTGTGAAGTCATATGCATGTATAGTAATGGTAAATTTAACATTTTCTTGAATTCTTGGAATAGGTAAGCCTATTTATAAATTGATAATGTATGAAACCAAAGTAAATTACATTTTTAATAAAATGATTTATTCAGTTGGTATGAAACTACATGTTTAGCTCATTCTTTTAACTCCCCATGAAACCAATTGAATGACCAGACAAGGCTACAATATGGAAAATATTATAAAAATTTGGTGACAAATAATATTTTTTGATATAATTAATTTACAATTTTAGTCGAGCTAGCCAATAGTTGTAACTCTAATATGGGACTTAAAGTGATGTTCAATTATAATGCCAAATTTAGTTTGCTTGTTACTTTAAATAAGACAATACATCATAAGTGATCAAATTAAATGATTATGAAAATGTAAGGTACATGATGCATCATGTAGACACAAATCCAATTAAATGAACTAGTATGATATATATTTTCATTAATTTAAGTATCAGATTGTCCAATGGAAGTGTGGTGCAATTGAAACATGAATTGATATATGGACTTTTGAACTGATACTTAAAGTTTCGAGGATAAAACTTTTTGTAAGGAGGGGAGCCTGTAACACTTGGGGTGTTAATTTTTGATAATTATGTATATGAGCATAGTATGATTTGCCTAATGATATTAAAAAGTGGATAAATTGTGAAAATTCTCCATAAATGATTACTGTAGAACAACGAGTAATTGATTGAAATTTTTAAGTGCAGAGACTTATGTTAAATTTGAGGAATGTAGTGATTTAAAATAATTAATTTGATGCATTTAAATAATATTCTTATGTATTTTGATGATAAATAATGTGAGAAAATATTGGCAAGTATAGAAGGAAAAGGAAAAATGCAAACAATTATAGAAAAATAAATTAAAATGGAGGGCAACAAGTCAATGCCGTAGCACAGCTTCAGAAGAGGGAAAATATGGGCATTCAGCAAGGTGGATGTCGCAGCATTGGGACAGGATGCTGTGGCATTGGAATTTGATGTCGCGGCATCACTTCAGCAAGGCAAAATTTTTGGTCAATCAACAAGTTATGTTGTGACACTAGTTTTTGATGTCGTAGCATCATTCTAGTGGTGTGTAGAGCACCTGAAAAATCTGACTTTTTAAAGGCTAAACCCATTCTGTTTTCATTCCTATCCATATTGTTCCTTTTCCTATGCCCCAAACCTCATGTGCAGCCCTATTAGCTCAATTTAATGCCATTTTAACTAGCAAAAAAGATTATTTAGCTGAATAATTATCCAAGCATGCACTCAAGCTTGGGGTTTAGTAATTTGGATGATGGAAGAAGAGGAATAATTTGATTTTACTGGGATTCAGGGTGGACTATTGTAGAGTTGGGGTTGAATTCTTATGCAAGGCAAGAAGTCATGCTCAAATTGAAAGGTAAGCCCTTTTCCCTTATCAAATTTCATGAATTTGGCTTGCTAGGGTTAGCAAATAGTAACTATTGGGAGGAAATTATGGGGTTTTGGATATTGAATCATAGGAAAAATGATTTATTCATGCTTAGCATCATTAGACCTTAGTTGAGCAAGAGAAATCATGGTTTATGTTGAGCTAGGGTTCTGTGAATAGTGAAATTTGTGGAAATTACATGGTTGTGTGTAATTGAAATGGGGGGAACTAATTTAGTGTCAAATTATAATGTGTTAGAGTTTGTTTAAGAGTGAATTATCTGATTTTGGGATAATAATTAAATTAATAATTAAAAAGGGGTTCTTAATATAGGGTGCTTAACCAACAAATTGTTGAAAATAAAGCCTGAATCGACTTGTAATCGGGCTGAACCACTTACTTCTTGAATTGCATAGTGATTTCATGTGAATAGATATGGATTTCCTTTATTAAAAATGTTGAATCATTGTGAATTAACTAATGCTATTAACCTATATGATGAAATACTTCCATGAAAAGGCTATATGAGTAACTAGGCATAAAGTAGATGTATGGGTTATTTAACTAATATGCCTAGGGAAATAATTAATAACAAATGAAGGTTTGTTAACCTTGTAAGATTAATGATGTGTAAAAAGGGTAATCTGAATTAGCCAAGTTGGTTTTGTAATTAAATAGGATTGTTGCCTTGTACAGGATGATCTAAGAAGGATGAAAAGGTATGAAGCTTGAAGAATGTATGGTGATTCGTCAATAACTAAGCTCTAATATGAATATACATTGTTATAAGGGAATGAAAATTATTCCCTTGATTTCATTTATGTGTATACAAGCATGCATAATATATATATAGATAGTGATTTTGGAAAATCCCTAAATCTTGGTTTATGATAAATGAATGAAATGTATAGATGATTGGTAAAGTATTGAGAATAGTTATTTTTTAATAGCTTGTTGCTATTATTTGGGATTGAGAATATCCTAGGATTCTTTACGTGAGGATTGAATATAGGTTGTATTACTCGAATGGTAAGTATTTCATGGTACAAAAAGATGACAAGGTATATGAATGTTTATAAAGTATAAATTGATAGATGATGCCTGTATTGTAGAGATATGACAATACATATAAGATATGTATAGAATAATGGTATAAGTGGATGTATGATGCCTGGATGGTATAGTTATGATGTGCCTAGAGTGGCTTAGAAGTGAATTGCCTGAAAGGTACAATTAAGATATAGAATGACACCATGTAATATGGATTGCCTGCATGGCTTATGAATAATAGATCATATGATTATGAGCATGCTATTATTTTATTTATTATTTTTTATCACGCCTGCTTATTGAGTTCCTCGGACTCACGCCTGTTATTATATGTTTTTAATTGACAGGTCAAGCAAGGGAGCTGGAAGACATCGACCTTATTATGTTTTGTATAAATTCTTAACTGAAAATCTTATGTCATGCATGTGTATTCATTTAGAATTGTACTAATTTAAATAGAGATGTATTCTGGTTATGTATAATGTTGTAAATTGATTGGCATGTGATTATGTAACTATGATAAATTAATTTCTATATATGTATTGACATCATGGGGCTTAGCAGGTTCTGGGCTATGGGTAAGTATTGGAATTTATTTTAAGTTTGGTATTATGTTAATATTTAATTATTCTTAAATGTAAATTCATGTGATTCATAAATGTATGTATAGGTTTATAGGCATATAATATAGGGCAGACCTGCCGATAGTTTTGCAAATTTTCCCTAAGAAATAGAGAAATGGTGAGATTATAGGAAAACTTTCCTTAAGGAGAAGAGAAGCGGTAATGTTCTATATCGGCCATGACATGAGGTGGGGGTGTGGGGCATTACAAAGACTGATATCATAATCAAAGTACAAAACCTAGAACATATAGAAAGAACAACTGAATGATAAAGCCTTGTAACTGCTATAGCTAATTTTTCCAATAGATGTGTGTGGTAAACTTGAAATCCTTGTGTTGTAATGAAGGCAGTATACCATAGATCACAACAAAAGTGTTATCATGGATCTAGCAACATTTGCAGCCAAGATTACAGGAGTAAACTAATCACAAATTGGACAAGAAAGAGGGTGATGAGTTATAAGGATAAAAGTTATGGAACACTAAATGTATATAAGTATAAACAGTAAGGCATGGCACAGAGTTGGATTGGAAATAAGGTAGATACGTGAAACAGTTGCCTTGATGATAAGGCAGGGCCAAATGAGGCCATGATGAATGAGCTTGTCTTGCTCATAATGATGTGGATGTGATGAGGGCTGTCATAATCATGGTGTACATTGACATATGTCTACCAGCTCAAGGCATAAGCGAAGGCTAAGATAGGAAGCTTTGTGTAAGCCAAGATTATGAGAACATGTACAACCTAAGAATAGGAATGCGAGGTTGCGTTAAAGCTTGGGTATGATGATCATGGGCATGCATGTCCCTAGTATAGGTATGAGAGATTTATACAAATCAAATTATGCTTGTATGTGCATTATGAATATGTAAGTGTGTGTTGCATAGTTACAAGAAATATGTGCATCATGAATATGTAAGTGTAAGTTGCATAGTTACAAGAAACATGTGCATCATGAGTATGTGGATGTGTGGCATCAAAAATTGCTTATGCGTGTGAATTGATTTGATCTTAATTCTCCTATTTTACTGGTGTTATTTTATCGCTTTGCTAGTTATTGAATTTGACTAGACTCATCCTATTTTCTTACGATTTTTAGTGAATAGGCTTTAAACCGGACACAACTGGGGGTTGGAGCTCGAGACTGCGAGCAGACCATAACGGATCTTCATACATATGTAGTGTAGTTAAAAATAGAATCCGATTTTGTTCTTTTTGATAACCTTTTCCTTGTATAATTAAGAATTGGAATTATGTAAAAAGTAAAGTCTATACATCTTGATAATTTTGGCATGTTAAGTAATGTAATATCTATGTATGTTAATATCATCTATTATCATCACAATGCGACTTGAGATTCTGGGCCATGTGTAGGTATGATGTGGGTTCCATGTTATTACATAGATTACTTTATAAGTTACTTCAGATATGAAACACAAGCTTTAGAGGCCAAACTATAGCCAATGAAACTGTTAACCATTAGAAGAAAGCTTCGAAGTAACTTTAGAGTTGCTTCAGATGATCTAAAGTAGATTGCTGGAAGAAGAACAAACCGATGCCAAAGTTCAAATGATGGACATGTTGCTTCAAAGGTTCAAAAGTTAACATTAGAGTTGTTAAAGCATCGAGGGGTGGCATTAGAGGATTCACATCACTTTAGAGGTTCAAATGTTTTACTTTAGACATTATAGTAGACACCAATTTGAAATGTTTGCAATGAGCTTAAAATTATAAAGTCTTCAACATTCAGAGATTCTAAAATTTTATTTCAGAGGTTCTAAAGTAATGATGACATAAAAACAATCACGAAGTTTCAGAAATTACAAAGGAATGCAAAAGTGGAGAAGTCACAAACTTCAGAGGTTTTAAAGTTTAACTTCAGAAGCTCTGAAACACTTTTGCCCATTTTTAGTTGCTAAACAGTCATGAAATTCAAAAGGTCTGAAATAAGGAAGTATGAAGAACTTGCTACATTCCAAAATTACATTTTTCTAAAGACTAAAACAAAATTTTAGAGGTTAGTTTAGAAGATACAAAAGCTTCAAAAAGCATAGAGGAAATTAGAGAGATTTAGAGGAAGAAATGAAGCATTAAAAAATGTTTCTAGAACTTCATAAGAGAGTTCAGAAGTTCTAGAGGAGCGCAATTGATACTACAGCTGCTTGTGGTACTGCCTACTAATGGATAGAGACATGGGTTTGGAGGAAAATCTAGAATTCGACTATAGCTAATTCACCAAACCACCTCCCATATCGCCTGAGGTGTAACCAAATACCACAATCTCCTGTAGTACTGCCTGCTAATTCAACCAGTCAAAAATTCAAATGTTTCACTTGCATTTAATGAGCACAGCCAACTCAAATGGTAAGATTTTAAAACCTAATATAAAAGTAGTTAACTTGGGACATTCAAGAGTTAGTTGAAAGCATTAAACCCGACTTACTCAAGCGCATTCACAACTAGTCAAGTTTTCTTCCAAGTTTCCAACTCCAACAGTGCTGAAATTTGAAATTACATTCAAAGCAAAATCTACATTGATCTTTTAGATTCTGAAACATCTATTCTTTTTTTGTTATATGATTCATTATCTTAATTTAAACTCTTTACAATCTAACTAAGTAAGAAGCATTGATTTTGTACACATTTTACTTCTATTTTAATAGTTGCAAGCACGAGGCCTGTTGTTTGTTAATGTTGATTACAACAAGTAGAAAAGACTTGCTAAGAACTGTAAGAGTTATTGGTGAGCTCTAAAAACCAAACTATAATTGATCAGATTGCAAATTAAAGTATTTGTGGAACTTGAGTGTAGTAAGAGACTGACTTAGAGAAATGGACTAGTAACCCAAGAAGGGCCGAACCACTATAAAAATTATTGTCTTAGTGTGTTATGTGATCTATTTCATTTTATTACGACACCATTGTTGGAACTTGGCCAAAATGTTTAGAAGCTCAATTCAGCCCCCTTTTAGGCCACCATCTGCAAGGGATCCAACAATTGGTATTAGAGCAGGCTTCACTTGTTATCTTTAATCATTGGTATACATAACTTGTGAAGAGATCCCTAATAGCCAACATGTTCCACAATGCTGTTGCTGAGGGAAGTCAACTACCAAACCCCCATTCTTTTTGATGGAACCAACTATGGATACTAGAAGATGAGAAAGCAGAATTTCATGATATCCACAAACTACTAGTTGTTTATTATCAAGAATGGAAAATTAGTCTTTAATGTTGAAGATATATATACTCAAGAGGACATTCAAGCAAAAGAAAGAGATGCAAAGGCAAAAAAATTGCCTCTTCTATTCCCTATCTCCATCTGAGTTTGAAAAGATTTCCTTTTCTGATTCCACCAAGGAGATCTGGGACAAGTTACAGATTACACATGAAGGTACAAATCAAGTTATAGAAACTAAAATCATGTTGGTCCCATTCAACCAGTGGCTTGAGAGGGGGTGAATTGAGCCTTTTAAAAGTTTTCGTCAAGATAAAAATTAAAGTGCTGAGAGAATGGAAAATAGATAATGCAACACAGGATATGGTATTTTTATAGTTGTTTGGCCCAAAATGGCACCTAATCTACCTTCTGAGTCAGCCTCACTTATTGTACTTAGGTTCCACTAATCACCTGTTGGTTTTACAAGCCCACCAACAAACTTTACACATGTTGGTTTCCAAGATCACTAACAAACTTATACAATTATTTGTTTCCAAGCTCACCAATGAACTTTTATAACCATTAGTTTCCAAGCTAACTAAGAAACTCATACACAATCAGCAAGCCCTTTGCTTGCTGTCTCAAACAAAGAATGATGTACAATAAAAATGCCTCTTACACAGGCTGATTTGTACAAAAATAAAAGTGTAATATAAATAAATGTGCTGCAATAAACACAGAGAATACTAAACTCCAAAAGGTTGTTATAGAGGATGTTCTTTGATTGCAGATGGCGTTTTGCTCATTGGAGTCGGAAGAAAAACTTTAATGTCTAAGTAAATGCTTTGGAAGTTCTTTTAGAAAATTTCTAACTTTTTGGAATGACCTCTCTTTACTCATTTTAAATTGGGATTCAAAATCTACTCGTTAGTGAAGACAATGATCATTAAATGAAAGCAAATCATCAAGATGTTCTACCCATTGAAGTGTTCGTGCTGATTCTCATTGTCTAAAGGCTTCCGACATTGTCCAAAGTTATAATTTTAGATAGAAAGAATCACTCAATCTGAAACAAATTTCACTTGGCTTTTTTTGAAAATGCTTCACTGTGTTCAAAGTTAAATTTTACACTGAGAAGTAGATGAGTTGCTTTCACCGCATGAGTGAACTTTGGCTTTATCCAGGGATGAGTTAGCAGTGTCTGAAGTTAAATTTTGGATTGATTGATCCTTACATTGGTAATGTCTCGGACATGGACTTCTGAGATGCATTGGACTAACTTTAGCAATGTCCAAAATTGGCATTGAACTTCTAGCATTTTGACTTCATAATTCACCCATGTCCAAACTTGTCTTTGTGTTCGAACCGGTCTTCACATTCTCCAAACTTAGCTCCCCAATGTCCAAACCTTTGCTTGAGTCTAGAATTTGGCTTCACTTTGTCTTAACAACATTTCTCTTCTTTTGAAGTATATTTTTGAAGTCATGTTTGTATCTAAACTTGGGCATGAATCTGATTAGTTTGGGCAGCGATTGAGAATGCATTTGAAGTGACTTTGAACCTTGTATAAGATGTCTGCCATACACTTTGAGTATTTACATTTTCTTCCTTTGTTACATGGTGGATCTTGTCTCTAATTTTATCTTATGTGCATTGTCCACTTTAGTTATTTCCCTAACATATTATTCATTATTGCACACTTGGAAATAATAGTTAGTAGCTTAACTATTTACTCACATAATTTTGCTTATCATCAAAACTTGGTTGGTTAAACATATTAATCATCAAAATCAATTCAAGTAAAAGAGATTTGGTTTTACCATCTCCCCCTTTTTATTATGACAAAACATTTGAGTGAAATACCTTTCAAGAATAATAATTCATGTATTTAAAAAGATATATGGGAACTAAATAAAGATATATTCATTCATAACAAAGTGCACATAGCTCCCCATTACAACGTGCATTACATAAGATGGTTTTCTCATAACTCTCCCTTGATGAATGTATATAATTTTATTAAATATACAATCTTGAAAGATAATGTTTTAACTGGGCAGATTATTTTTAATTTTCTTCCTCTTTTTATTAGACAAATAGTTAGATATAATTTCTCCCCTTAAATGAGTGCACTTGATTCTAATTTATTAAGCTAACAATTTCTCCTTTATTTCTCTCTTATTTCTCTCTTATTTCTCTCCATTTTTGTCATTATCAAAAGGTGTGAGGGAAAGAAAATAAAAGAAACATAGAATGTGCATCAAGATAAATATTTAGAAGTAACATAGAAAGATATTTCATTGCATATCAATACAAACAGAGTTACAAGCAAAGCTATTTTAGTGCAAACAGAAATCGAAATAGAGGTATAATTAGATTGTGAGAAGTGCAACAGAGATGGGGTGTATGGAAGAAATGGATGGTGTAGAAAGATTGGAGTGAAGTCTAATTATGATCCTTTAAAAAAGTTTGGAATCATGCATAGGCTAGGCATGCATCCATTACTTTTGGGAAATTCACATCAGAGGAGTCAAAGTTTTAGATGGGGCAAGGGGTGATACTGCTATGGCTTCTGATATTCTTTTCTCCTTCCTTTATATTAGACTCTAGATGTGGTTGAGTTAAGCTTTAGGCCATTTGGCTTATATTACGATGATTCTTTTATCTTTCGAAGCCAATCTTTGCACATCCTAAGGACATAATATCTCTTATAAAAATCTATTCTATTGCTTGATCTTTATCTTTAGAGATACTATGAACTATTTCTCAAGATTCATCTCCAATCCATAACTTCTCAAAATTTTCTTTGTCTAAACTACTCTACTTCAATGAATTGAAGTCTTCAGATTCTTCTTTGCTTCTTCTGGTGAAATCGATCCATGCTATCTTGTAAATACTCTTTCTTCTCCTAATGGTGGTGAATGGGTTTAGGTTGCGAGAGGAGAAGATAAAGATGATTTTGGGCAGTGTTTTTGAGGATTGGAACAAATGAATTTGCTAAAAGTAGGTTAGTTAAGAGGTTTACAATGCAAAAATGGCTTATTTAGTGGTCAAAAGGGTTCGTTGTCTTGGAAATGACCAGTCAAATGTGAGATGCAATTTCAGACTCTATGAGTATGTCAATCAAGTTCCAGACAAAGATAGGAGATTTTAGACATAAGGTAGAATTTTAGACTTTGGACATAAATAATGGTTCTGGACGAAAATGAACTATGTCTAAAAATCTATTATGAAGTAAAGTTTCATAATGTCCGAAGGTGTGTCTTAAACTATGTTTGAAATATATTCTAAGTTGCACACCATATTGAGACATGCATATATAGAATATGAAAGGCAGAAAGTATAAGCATTCAAATCAAGTATTCACAACCAAAATGTTATGATCAAGACATAAGCATTATGCATGAGGATGTATCACTCTTAATTCCCTTCTAATTATGCAAAATCTTTCCTCTATGAGTTGTTTGGTGAAAATGTTTGCTAACTATTTTTTTGTTGGTACGAATTCCAAATAGACATTGTGCTTCTGGATGTGGTCTTTAGTGAAATGGTGCCTAATCTCTATATGCTTAGATCTAGAATGTATAACATGATTCTTGGTCAGATTTATAGCACTAGTATTGTCCCATCGAATGGGTGTATCAACAAACTTAAGACCATAGTCACCCAACTATTGTTTTATCTAGAAAATCTGATTACAACTCCCAACTTAAACATATTTAGCCTCAGTAGTTGATAGTGCGACAGATATGTATTTCCTGGAGAACCATGAAATGATCATATTTCTAAGAAACTGACAAGCTCCTAAGGTATTCTTTCTATCTACTTTATAATAAGCTAAATCAGCATAAGAGTACCCAACTAACTCAAAATTTGAACCTTTTGGATACCATAAACCGAGGTTTGGTGTGTCCAAGAGGAATTTAAAGATTCTTTCGATAGAAGTAAGATGTGATTCTCTAGCACACATATAGACACTAAACATAATATCTATCCTACTTGCAATAAGATACAATAGAGATCCTATCATGCTTCTACAAAGTTTTTGGCATACAGATTTACCTTTTTCATCTTTGTCCAGTGCCCATTGGTGTTCCATATCTTCTTCCATTTTCAAGATTGAATTTCTTCAGCAGTTCTTTTGTGTATTTAGCTTGGTGGATGAAAATTCTTTCTTTCATCTGCTTCACTTATAGATCCAAAAAGAAGTTCAATTCTCCCATCAAACTTATCTCAAATTCTCCCTGCATCAACTTAGAAAATTCTTAACAAAGTTTTCATTAGTAGTTCCAAATACAATGTCATCTACATATATTTGCATAATGAGAATATCATTCATAGCATGCTTAATGAAGAGTGTGGTATCTACTTTACCCCTTGAGAATCCTTTCTTAATCAAAAATCTGCTTAGCCTCTCATACCATACTCTAGGAGCTTACTTCAATCTATAGAGGGCTTTCTTGAGTTTGAAGATATGGTTAGGATCATGAGGATCTTCAAATATAGGGGGTTGTTCCACATAAAATTCTCCATTAATGAAGCCATTTAAAAATGCTGATTTGACATCCATCTATTAGAGTTTAAAATTAATAAAAGATGTAAATGCCAATAGCATTCTTATGGCTTAAATCCTAGCAACATGGGCGTATGACTCTCAAAAATCTATTCCTTTTTCTTAACATACTAACCTTGCCTTGTTCCTCACAACTAAAATAGATTCATCAAGTTTGTTCCTAAAGACCTCTTTTGTTCCTATAACAACTTCATGAGTAGGTCTTGGAACCAAGGTCCACACGTTATTTCTTTTAAACAAGTCCAATTCTTCTTCCATAGCTAAAATCCAATTCTCATCTTCTAACGGATGGCCTATGCAAGTTGGCTCTATTTGAGAAATAAAAGCAAAGTTATCACATACTTGGTGATAAGATGATTTAGTCCTAACTCTATCGTACACATCACCAATTACTTAATTTTTTGGATGAGCATGCATGAATCTCTAATCTCTAAGAAGAGAAGAGTTACCTCCTTCATTTACCTCACTTGTGGATGATTCAAGCTGTCTGTTTGATCTATCCCTTACTATTTTTGTCTATGGAGTATGCTTATCTTGATTTTGCAAATTCATTTTCTCCATGTCTATTATAAGTCTTATCTACTTCATCATCAAAATCACTTATTCTCTTTAAGCAGTTAGTAGATTCACCAAATTTCACATAAATAGACTGCTCTATAGATCTACTACTCAAGTTGTAGACTCTAAATGCTTTGCTACCAATGGAATTTCCAAGAAATATCCCTTCATCAGATTTACTATCAAATTTCCAAAGGTTTCATTTTTCATTGTTAAGAATGACACATTTGCGATCAAAAGTATGAAAAAAATGATATGTTAGGTTTCTTTCCATAATAAAACTTGAATGGAGTATCATTGAGTATCAGTTTAGTATGAATTCTATTAATAATAAAATAAGCAGTATTCAAAGCTTCAGTCCAAAAATATTATTGCAGATTGTCACACTCCGATAAGCTCATATTTTATCATATTTTAATACCTAAATTCACCTATTTTAGATCTTCAATTGACGTAAGTTTATTGGTTTTACTTAATTATTGCACTGAATGAAGTTAGTTTTTATTTTAGGTGTTAAAACTATTGAAAATATGCAAAAGGCATCACTTTGAGTCAATTTTAGATAAAATTGAAAAAGATGATTTGAAGAAGTTGAGAGCAATGAAATGTCATTGGGTACTTGGCAAATAGAATACCCGATGCTGTAACATCAGAATAAAGAATGCATTACTTGGAGAGTTCAATGTCGTGGTAGTTTTATTTAGTTGCACTATCATAACTTTAAAAGTTTTGTTCACATTTAACTCTAGAACCTCAGAAGCAGTAAAACAAAGTTCTAAGTAGTGAATATTAATGTCAAAACTTCTAAAGAAGTAAAATATCAATTTCAAAATCTTAGAACCATTAGTAGTTTTGGAGGATTTCATAATCATCAGAAGTTTTTGAGGAGTTCATCATCATTAGAAGTATTTTAGAAGTTCTGAAGAATATCTAAAGTGGTTCAAAAGGTCAAAACTTAGAATTTATAAAGCAACTTAATTATTAGAAGTGTGTCAAAGTTTTGAAGAGATTTTGATGTGGTTAAAATTGTCAAACTCAGAATTTTTGAAGTAGCTTACAATTTAGAAGTGCGTCAAAATCTCTAAAGGGTTTCTAATATTAGGAACTAGTCTGAATGGAGTTTAGAAATGGTGAGTTCTGATGCTAGCAGAAGTTGACAAAATTTCTAAAGAGGTAGTTCTGAGGTTCTAATTGGGTTCTGAATCACATCAAAAATGTGACAAAAGTGGTTTCTAAAGTTTTGAGTGGGGTTCTGAAGCTCATAGAAGAGATTCTGAGTAGTTTCTAAAGTTCTTAGAAGTGCAGAAAAGGTTTTTGAAGATGTGCTAAATATATAAATAATGTCAGAAGAAACTATGGGTAGTTTCTGAAATTCTTAGAAGTGCGACTTAAAGTGTTTCTAAGGTTCTAAGAAATGCAACAAAAGTTGATAAAAGTTCTCAAAAGTGTAATATGAGTGGTTTCTAACATTCTCAAATTTGTAAGTAGAATTTCTAACGGAGTCAAAAGAACTTCATGAGTGTAACAGAAGTTCTCAAAATTGCAAACAAAATGTCTAAAGGGCATTCAAGATAATCTCAAAAGTGTTATAGAGTGACAGTATTCTAAAAGGGGTTCAAATGCCCAATCTCCAAAAATTCTAAAGCTGCTTTAGAACTTCTGAAGTAGTGAAATTTTAATCATCAGAATTCTTGAAGAAGCTTAACTAAAAAGAAAACTTCTAAAGCTCAAATGGATTTTTTAGCAGCAATTTTCAAAAGTAAATTTGAAGATTTCTGAGTATTTTTAAGGGATAAAATTGCAAATAGAAGTTAGAAGTGTAGAACTTGTGCATTTTAGAAGTTGCAGATTGTTTTTAAATTGTGCAAGTTAAGATATTATTGGAAGATGATTTTTAGGCACATGTATTACAAACCCACAATGTGTAGCGACTCAATTATTTTGGAGAACTTCTATGTTATGCACTATAATGTTTTGGAAGCTATATTTTTGTGGAGAAATACAAGTTATTTTTGGATGAAGATCTCTATGCATAGTGGAAGAGTTCTAATAAAATCCTACTAATTGTGTTACTTAAGGAAATCTAGGGATCAAGTTTTATAGAGTGTTAGATAACCAGAAGGAATTTTGCAAGGAGACAAGGAAGAAGAGTTTAGAGTAAGGAGATCTTTAGAGAAAACTGCTATAATTTTCGTATTCTATTTTCTTTCTAGTTCATCTCTTATTTTTGAATCAATATTAAAACTTGAATTATGATGATGTTTATCAATTACTTAGTTAGTTTTAATTCAAATATGATATTCTAAATTTTTTTTATCTAGGGTTAGATGGATCCTAGTAATAAAGCTTGTGTTAAGGTTTCATTTTTGAATTTAATTATCTTCTTCCCCATTTTTTCTTCTTTTCTATGCTTAATGCATGTATGTGATTAGCTACCATTTGCATAAACTGAGGTTCTAAAGTTATACTCAAGAGAGGCAAATTAAGAATAAACTCTTGAATTGAAGAACATATGATGAAATAAAACTTAGAGATAATCATTTTACATGTGCAATCCATGTGACTATGACCTTGCAAGTGAATATATTACATATCAATGCCTAAGCTTAATGGGTTTATTGATTTAGATTTGCATGGGGACATAGTAAATCACTTCAATAGGCACACTTACCGTAGCACTTGAGAAAGGGTGGTAGATATTTTAGTGCATCTGATTGACAATGAGGGGAATGATAATTTACTTAATGCATTTCATCAATACAAGTGGATTTACTAGGTAAAGTTCAATCCTTGGATATTTCATCCATTGATATTTCTTATTTTTGCTCTTATAATCTATTAACTTCTTTATTCTGTTTAGATTTAGTTTTATAAGATCTACTATAATTCATTCAATCAAATAATGCTGATTTGAACTAAGTTTAGTACTTAGTATGTGATAACATACTTCCTCACGGGAATGATACTTAACTCACCTCATCTATATTACTTATGATTGTGTATATTTGCACAAGAGGCAACACACTCCACCTAGGGCCTATGCATTTTAATGTCACCTTATAATCTTCCCACTTTTAAGAAAAATATTCTTCTACAAATCCAACAGAGTCTGCCTTAAAATATAAAGATTTATACCTGTATATATATTTATAGTAACATCCTATTTTTAATAACCCAAAAACACTAACATAATTCATAAACACACCCATAGTTGCCAGAATCACAGTTGCATCATGATGGCAATATATATAACAGGATTAATATAAATTTTAATCACAATACCATCATCATTTGCCACTATGACATGCCATTACCTTCATATTATACATAACTCAATATACATCATGTTTTAAATCTTATCAATTTACAACTTTATATACATCATGGGGATTTCATCCCAATTTTATCAAATCATACTGATGATCACTAGCTTAAGCCTGATCCTGAGCATCAAATTCCACTTGAGCTCCACTGCTGGACCTATCAGCTAAAAATTAAAATAAGAAGGCGTGAGTCCGAGCAAACTCAGTAAGTAGGCCAAACAAAAATCATTGCAATTATACAATTAGAAATCATAATTGAATTCATTACACATACCAATACATGACTTATAAGAAATCATGAAAAATTAACAACATCATGTGCTACGAATGCGATAATGCACATGCTCTCATAATCCTAGTTCACATGTAGCCTCACTGGCTCTTATCCTCATAATCAAGACTCATATAGCCTCATCATCAAGTGCTTCTCATTGATTCACATTCATTAACATTATATCATTACTATGGCCAATCTCATCATCCATTCATTCCAATCCAAACATAGTTTTACAATTACGTTGTTAACAACAAATCAATCTCTTTGAACCATATTCATTATATACATTCTGATCAAAGATTCACATTTATCATCGTCATTATATCATCCTTATGTATGCATATTCTACATCATATATTTGCAATTCACAACTACTTCGATTCAAATATCACATGGCATGCCATTCACCTAATGCCATCAAAGGCATATTCACCTTACTTTCGTGCCTACAAGAGCATAATGCCAGCAGAGGCATGTCCATCCCATGTTTGTACCTGCAAGGGCACAATGCTACCAAAGGCATATCCCTATCAATTGCACACCAACAAGGGCATATTTATATCATTTGTATGCCAATAAAGGCTTATCCACATTGTTTATACATCAACAAGGGCTTACATACCTTTTTCATGTCGATAAGGGCATATTCACACCATGTTCCCATAAAGTCACAATCATGCACTTACATTCATCTCAATATTCTCATTTCTCACCTAAGACCTTTTACCTATTATCTAATTCAATCATGTTCATCATGATCTATGATGGAATACCATGCAATGAAATATCACAAATATATCCATTCTACCAACATATCGAATATACTAATAGTCAAATGATAATCAGCTAAACCGATACATCAAAATCCATGATTTCCTCATTCCAAATCACAATGAAATCAAACATTAGTGTGAGACCCTGAATTTTCTATAATGAAAAGAACTAGTTTATAATGTATAAATGAATTGCGTATGTATGATTTGTAATATAAATAAAAGAATCTTGATGAGTGTGATGAAAGGAATTGATTATTATGAAATATAGGCAGTAATTTTAGTGTTAGAGAAAGTCAACATATAACACATATGAGCTACATGTGCTTCTAAGGACTTGCACCGTCGGGGTATTATGAGGGGTGGAGCTTAAAATGCTCCACCAGCCTCATTTTCCAAACCAATATGTCTCTAGCCCTCCCCTTTCTTTCCTAAGCTCAGAAAATTCTTGTTTAACCTGAGAATTGATAGATTGAGTTGGGAAAATCGATGATAAATAGCTTAGCAACACTCCAGTATCAAGAAATCAAATTTACCAAATTGAAATCGCAGGAGTTAAAGAATAGATTGGGGTTTAATCTTGCAATTGGATTTAGTGGAATTTAGTTGGAGTAAACTAAGTGGTAAGCCATTTCTATCATCCATTAATCATTCTAGTAACAAAAATTTTTGAATTCTGCGTTTTAGAGTAAATTTTCAGAATTGAGGAGTTAGGGTTTAAGGGGAAGACAAGAAATCAGTAGAAAGTGGATGCTTTGAATATAGATTTTGGTAAGAAATTAGTTCAATTGCGTTAATATGTCATTTAGAATAGAAATCCCAACTTGTGAATGATGAACATATGGAATTTCAGAAACTGCATTCTGAATGTTTGATGAAATAGTACAAAAAGGCCTATGGTATGATTAATCCATGTTAGTGAATCCATGGTCATTGTTTTTCATTGAAAGTTACATAAGAAAGAGGATTATCCTTAATAGACCTAGGTGATGGAATAAAATTGATAAGTAGTAAACTTCTGTACTTTAATGATTAAGAGATACGTGTTTTGAATGTAGGAGTCCCAAATTGTTAATTTGGGCTTGGCTATATAAGGATCATAGCAAAAGAAAAGTATGTTTGATACACACAAAGTAAGAAGGTCATTTGCCTAAGAATTTTTACTGAAATTGAGATCTTTCATTATAGATATTATTCAATTGTATGATGAGTTCATTTTTGGGATTAAGTTTGCATATCATACTTTAAACATGTGTAATTTAAGCAAAATATGTAGAGTGAAGTTGGGAAGAAGAGAATGAAATTAGTTTGAAAGGAATGGATGTAATTGGGAAAGAAATCAGTATATGTGAAGTGTTGTTAATTGCATTTAAAAATATGAATTCATTGCACGATGACAAATGACAAAGTATTAGTTATTAAAGTGTTTTAAAGAATAAGTGAAAATTAGTACATGAGAATCAAGGTTAAACAAAGTGAGAATTGAGGAAAATTAGGTAGTTAATCAAGAAACATTGGGAATGAGGAAATAGGGCATTCTTATGAGAGAAAGGTGGGCCATAGAATTATTATCCAGTGTTGCAACATAGGGTTCAGTGTCGCGACATTGTGCCCACTACTACTTCTATGTTGTGACATAGACAATGCGACAACACTTGTTCTTCATGGTCTTTTCCATGTTCTTCAGTGTCGTGACATAGGGTTTTTGTGTTACGACATTGAATCCCCACGCACTTAAATGTTGCAACGTGGTTCCCCTATGTCGCAACACTGACTACCCTTATGCCTTTTTGCCTTCTCTTTGCATAAGTCCTTGTATCTCTTCTTATTTGGCTCTGATTGTCTCATTTTGTTTATTCCTTTATTCTCCTTTGCTTGCAAACACAATTAATAATATGTAGGTATTTGGAAGTGATGTTTTAACTAAGTATGTAATTAAGTTTGGTTACTTGGTTGTGAATTGAAGATTTATTTAGATGAATGCAATGATGTGATAAACTCAGAATATTATAAGAGTTATAGTATTGGGTTTGATAATTGAATAAAATTATTATAACCTGAGTATGAAATTCACATTTTCCCATGCATGAATTATGGTACATTGGGTTTGGGCACTTATCGGGATGGTCATTTGATTATTGGAATCCCACTCTTGTTAGGGCTTTGTTATTGATACTACCTCATTTGGTGAAGAGGTCTGATCAACCTATTATTTTGAGACTCCTTTGATTACTTAGTAGGTGTAAATATGAAACTTGTGACCCCTAAGTTGTTGTAAGGGTGAGATATTTTAAGTCTCATAACACTCGTAGCTAGGGTAGTGGGAAAAACTCGAGTACACTGAAGTTGTAAGAAAGATGAGTTTATTTGAGTGTGATATTGTGCATTTGGTTTGATTGATGACCTCCCTTATATGGTGTTGGTTGTTTCTAGGAAAATTACCTTAAATGACTGGAAATGAAAGGATTGCATTAAAAAGAAAGTGAGTTTCATTGTGAATGAAAATATAGTAGACATTGTAATGGATTTTTGAGGAGGAATTTTGTTGTTAATCATATTTAATCCATGATGGTATAGTTCAGTATAGTTTGGGTTTTAGCATATGAATCTTATTACATTCTATGATTTAATTATTGATTTGATTTATGCCTACTTACTGAGTTACTCAAACTCACTATATTATATTATGTTTTGGTTGGCAGGCCAAAAGACAGAGTCCAATGAGGGGTTGAGCTTCGGAGAGGGAAAAATAATGAAAATTAGAGTTTCTATCTTTTTGAAATATTTGAAATGTATATAAAGTGTGATTTATTTAATCTCATAATGGTGTAAATAATGTAAATTCAAATGTGTGGAGTATTTTAAGTTGCATGCCATTATTTAATTAGATGCGAGAATGACTTCCATACACTTTACCTTTGCAGTGTGACTATAATTCTAGGCAGATATGGGTATTTGTGAATGTTTATATAGGTGTAAGTGGGTAAGTTTAGGGGAGATTTTGGTCGAGGGTCCTCTTGTTCCTACCTGAGTAACGCCTCAAAAAGTGGGGCATTATAGAGCGGTATCAGAGTGTATAAGTCTGTTACATAGAAGAATAGTTGAGATAGTCCCAGAACTATAATGGTTAGAGTGTTAGAAGTCAGTGATAGAATGAAATGCATAGTTTTAGTTTCCATGGGGGAACGTAAGGATAATATGCTATTTAAATTTTTATATTGATAAGTCAAATTGATATCTTGATATCATGTTGTTATATGATCTGATACTCTTTCATATACAGTAATGGCACCAAGGAAGAGAGTGGAGAAACATAAAGGCTCTATGATATAGAAAAGGAGTCACCGAGAAGAATTGTCCAGACTCGAGCGACGGGGGTTATTATTAAGGAAACTCAGGTAGAAGCCTCCAAGGCAGATGAAATGTTGGGGTTGACCCAAAATGAAGTTGAAGGAGGGGTAGTTGAACCTAAGGATGGCCACAAGGCAGAACCCACTAGAGCAACTAGGTTGGGCACTACAATCCTTGATGTTGATGTAGTTCCGCCTATGCCACCTCCGCTAATGACTCAGGACTTGGGCACTATGATGACAATGATAGTGGGTATTACCCAGACACTATAGGAAATAGTCCAAACCCAAAGGAGGCAGGTAGAGGAAACTCAATCAATGGTGTGGCCTTGGGCAAGACTAGCAAATGTGGAAATAGAAACGGGGTTGCCATCTCAAAGATTGCCAAGAATAGGCTTAGACATGAAATCTTTCCAGAGTATGAAACCTCCCACTTTCGAAGGCTAGAGGGACTATCGTGTGGTAAATGAATGGTTAGCTAGTATGGAAAAGGCATTTGCATATATGGAATGCCTAGAAGAACATAAAGTATTATATGAAATTTACCAGCTGTAGGGTGAGGCAGAACAGTGGTGGCTCACTGAAAAATTGATAGTAGTTTGAAATAGTGTAGGGATGACTTGGATTGATTTTACAGAGAGATTACTTCACAGATATGTGCCGGCTAGTGAAAAGGCTAGGTGAGGTACTGAATTTCTGACACTATTGCAGTGGAAGAGAACTGTAGAAAGAATATGATGGACTGTTTAGATCTTTGGCACGATTCGTGCCATGAGCCCTAATGGATTTACCCAAAACCACTAAGAAATTTTAAGAAGGTATGCAGTTAGATATTTGGGAGAAGTTAACCCCACTCATGTTAAGTTATTATGAGGATATTTTAGAGCGTGCTCATCTAGTAGAATGAGAGGCAAAGGAACAGTCTTAATTTAAAGAGAGGAGACGTATGAGGGAAATTGAGTAGGTGCGATGAACCAGGCAAAAAATTGAGTAGAGTGGTAGTGAGAAAATTTCTAATTATTGCAAGAAACCAGAACATTTAAAGTTTGACTATCCAGTACTGTTAAGAAAGTCGAGAGGAAGGCTGTCTAGATTGACTCCAGGATAGATAAAAGAAATTAGTTAAGGGTCGAATCAGCCATGGGATGTGGGGCAGAGAAGGCCACTCACTTGCTTTGCATGTGGTGAGACTAGACAAATTAGATGTAATTGTCCTAATCAAGGGAGGAATGAAAGTGTAACTTCTTGAGCTCCAGCTCAGCCTGAACGTGGTGGGAGCTAGATGCAAGGTAGAGGCAGAGGACCTAATGTAGTTCTTGGGCGGCTGAATGAACAACTTAGACCTCCATTGACTGCAGTGGTACAGGCGACTAATGCTCAAGAAGCCCAGACCATGGACCACTTAATTGCTGGTAATCTTTATATATGCAATTACATGGCGTATGTTTTATTTGATCGGGGTGCCTCTTAGTCGTTTATGTCCATTACATTTGTAAATAGAGTTGGGTAGTCTAAATGCCCAATGTATGCTTTGATAAAAGTATCCACTCCTTTGAAAGCAATTAGTATTGCTATAGAGATATGTTATGAAATACCTATAGTGATTGAGAGCAGACGGTTTTAGGCTGATTTAATTGTCTTTAATATGGAAGGTTTGGATATTATATTGGTTATGGATTGGCTAACCAATTATGAAGCTAAATTTGAATGCAAAACCAAGCAAATAACTTTGAAGACTCTTGATAAGGTAGAGATTTACCTTTAGAAGTTCACCTAAGGGTGAAGCCCCTAAGCTTGTATTAGCTATGAAGGCTCTTATCCTAGTGTGGAAAGGGTGTGAAGTATTCTTAGTTTCGGCTATCGACAGTGATGAGAATGCAAAATGTCATATTTTATTCTCCTAATACTTCATCTTTTGCACCTAATACTTCATCTTTTGCAC
>JAYJMB010059550.1:0-26784 GCA_036873735.1 Pouteria campechiana | reverse complement strand
CTTCCGTACCCTTTCGAGGAATTGTCTTGAATATTCATGTAAATGATTCAGAAAGCAGACGTGGTAAAGATCGGATGGGCATCGTCCAACTGTCTAGCTGTCGCTTTCGCATCCCGTGCATTGATTTCTTATAAACAGCAAAAAGAGGAGGAAAAAAATAAAATAAAATCATCGATAAACCCCCCGGATTTCTCCTCCTTTCAACGCCCACTGATCCCAATCTCATTGTCTATTTGCATTCTGCGACGAAATCTCTCCCCCCATCTCTTGCCACCACCTCTGCTTGAATTCCAATCTAGGATCCAATTGAGAAGGAAGGCGAAGAGCGTCCGTATTGATTGGATTTTGCAAGGTTTTAACTGGGTTTGTTCCATTTCCTCAGCAAACCGTAGATTACATGTCGTTTTGCGGATATTTTCTCCTGTTTGAGTTGGCTGAAGTTCATTTCTGTGGAAGACTGAAAAAACAAAAAAACCTGGGGACTCGTTATGGGTTGAAGCTGCTGATTTTTCTGCCCGTGCCTTGGTTTCAGTTGCATTTGGTTTGTTTCACTGAATCTGTTTGATGTAGTGTATAACGTTTCCTCTGGTTTTGCTTCATGATTTGACAATGGTGGATAGTGTGGTGATTTTGCTGACTATTCTATCTTGATTGCTGGTTTTATTTGGTTTCGAGGGACGAATGGAGATTACCCATTTACCTTTCTATTGGATTCGTGCTAGATTTCAATCTTCATTTCTTCTCTACTTCTGTTTGCAGTTGGGGTTTAGGTACTTCTGGAAGAAGAAATTCAAATAGAAATGTGAAACTGCAGAGCTTTTCTACATTTTTCACTTATAATTTCTGTTTTTCTGTTTGTACTCTGGATTTGGGATCTGTTAAGCAGAAATTCAAGTAGAAATTTGAGCTCTAGATTGCAACTGGGAGAATCCTTCTTTATTGATTTATCAAAGTTGTTACTAGTTTTATCACGGTCTATCGTCGCCAGTGGGTTTGAATTGAGTCTGACACCATTCCCTCAACTGTCCCCAGAAAATTTAAATGATCTCCCTTGCATGTTGCTAGCTTTTCTACTCACTTCGATATTTTGTCATTTCTTTTCATTGGAATCCTACTTGGGTTCCTTCGTTTTTATTATATTTCAATTTACGATTCATTCATTTCATGGAATTTGCGCAAGCTGATGCTTCTCATCTGTGTTTTCTTAGCTCTCTATGCAGTTCAATTTGCTTCTTGTCTTTTAGTATTGTCTTATCCATTTTGTGGAGCTCAATTACTCAGTTAAAAGAGATTTTTTTTGTTTCCTTTCACAGAAGTTGACCATAGTACAGATTGGTGGTAGGCAGTTCATATCCTTAAAGTGGCGACTTTCTCTGGTTGAGAGTAAATATTAAATCTAGATTTTACTAAAATCCAATACACGGGGATAAATAAACATCTCTTGCTTCATATTCTGTTGAATATTGTTTATTTCCTGAAGAGGTCACATCAAGTTTATATATTTCTGTTGTTACTTTTACCTAGGCACGAACCATTTCCTGAAGAAATGGTGAATCTGGGTTCCGTTTCTGGGAAGAAGTCCCTCAAATCAGTGAGCTTGAGCTTTAGGTTGCCTTATTTTACTCAGTGGGGCCAGAGCATCCTTGTTTCTGGTTCAGAACCTGTGCTTGGTTCATGGAATGTGAAGCAGGGTCTGCTTTTGAGCCCCACACATCAGGGTGGGGAGCTTATATGGTCTGGAAGGATTGCTGTTCCCACTGCATTTGCATGCGAATACAGTTATTATTTGGTGGACGATGATAAAAATGTCTTGAGATGGGAAGCTGGACAGAAGCGGAGGCTGATCTTGCCTGAAGGAATCCAAGAAGGAGCATTGGTTGAGCTCCGTGACCTTTGGCAGGTAGAGCATTTCATCTTCTCTATTGGTTATCTTATTTACTTATGTATCTGGTTTTCTCATCTACTATTATTACATCAAGACATGATTGTTTGCTTCCTTTTTTTTCCCACATCATTCTAATTTGTATTCTTTTTGTTTGATTGGTTGGATTTGTAATCCTAGTACCTGTAATTCAGAATATATAATCAATTATCAAAGGATGATAGCAATTCCCTTTTGTTTCTTCCCCTTCAAGGTTTTATGTAAAACATGCTGATGGTGTACTTCTTTACATTTTTTTAAATTATGAAAGCTTTCCACAGCAATCCAGGTATGGGGGCAAATTCATTAAATACTACTTGATACATATGCATTTGGTTGCTAATTCCATTTTCGTCCATTTATTCATTTCCATGAGGAATATCATATTAATTACATATGTGGCCACTGCTTTTCATGATAAAGTGGAATGGGAACTCTGGTGATCCCAATTAGTTGGGTAAAGCTTCCATGACAATGATAATTTGATCCCCACCCTGCCCTGCTTTCACTCAAGGGCTTGCATTTAGTCCCTACTCGATGTGCTGGAATTCATGATTAATGTCCATTTTCAAAGTTATATGAGATTAGTTTTTCCCAACCTATTGATAATCTCCCATTAAGAATTAAAATAACAGTTGGTTGGCACAGCTTTGTTAGTCATCATGACTGTACCTCCTAGAAAGATGTCTCTTTTCCAGACAGTATCTGTTTATTGGATTACTTGAAGTATGCAGGGAGATCTGCCTCTGATTGATAGGTTTGTCCTCTTTACTTTGGCTTACACAATGGTCAAACTTTTGCACTATTATTTGACCATAATTAGGCCATGTTGGTTCAAATTCAATTGATGTAAATGGTGGCTGCCTACTTTCGTTTCAATATCTAAATTATTTTCTTCATTTGAATACAGACTGCTTCAGAAGCTATTTTTTACAGAAGTGCATTCAAGAATGTCATCTTTAACTGTGAAAGGGATTTGCATTCAGAAAAGCCTCCTGGAGCCTTTCCAGACACCTTGGTCCAACAAGGTATAGCTCAAGTGGGAGCAGTTTTTGTTTGACAACACTGTATTCTTTTCTTTTTCTTTTGATAAAACTTAAAATCCTATTTTGACTTGCATTTGTTGATTACAAAATTATTCACTTTTTTCTTTTTTTGAACAGATTATATGGTTGTCCAATTCAAAATTAGCTGCCCAAGGGTTGATGAAAAAGCATCAGTAAGCCCTTTTGTATTTCTTCTCCAAAATGCTCAGCTTTGGGTGTTTGGCATTGCTGCTTTTTTTTTTTTTTAAAAAAAATTCCCTGTTTCTTGAGATTTTTAATATTAATGGAGCAATTGATATTGCTGTTTTTCTTTGAGATCTTTAAGATGAAGAATTGAACCAGACAGTGCCCACCTTTCAGGGTAGAGCCATTCGTCCAGTGGCATTGGTTGAGGAATTGGCTGTGCGTAATATCTTCCAAATATTGATATTTGAAATCTGATGAAGATGGCCATCTAGCTTTTTATGATCATCCTTTGTGGGAAACTTTTAGATTCCACACATGCATGAGGGCATGAGCAATCCCAGGCCTTCTTCTTATGAATGATTTTGATTGCCAAAGGACCTGATGGTTTGCCAACTGCGTTAGTGGTTGAATATTAGGTTCTTTGATTCTTTGTACAGTTAATTTTTGTGGGATCGACTAATTTAAACTAAGAATGTTGCTTTCACATTTTTGCAGGTTTGTGTGCTTGGTGATTCCATTCAATTAGGTCTGTGGAAGGCTCAAGATTCACTTAAGCTTAGCTACATGGGTGAATTTCTTTGGCAAGCAGAGTGCACTTTATTACGGGCAGAGCTGCCAATCAAATATCCTTTGAGTTTTACTTAATCACAAAACCAATTTGCTTTCACTGATTGATTTTATGGACATGTTTAGGTGCTTCTCCACAATGTGTGTCAAGTGGGCCTGACCTGTATAATTACCCTTACCTTTGATGAGAGTACATGGCACTCAATGTATAGCCTATATGGTGTTCAAACATTGCACATTTGGCTACACATGAGATTTCATAAATATGTGGAATTTACAAGCGATGGATGTTATATCTGGCTGTCTTGTTGAATCCCACTGTTCTGTTTCCTTAATGGTTGACCACATACAAATACTGTCAGATTGACCAGGCTGGCAATGTCTCCTTGGAAATTGGTCCTGATCGGGAGCTTGCTGTTGATGCAACATCTAGAAGTCTACCAAGATGCATTTGCCTTTCTGATGGAATGTTTCGGGTAAAAGGCTATGAGAATGTGATGTTTCTGAATTAGGTTGTGACTCCAGAGTAATTCAGTTGTCTATCCGTATAGTGTTTCTGTGTTGCGAATTTGTAAGAGTAGGGTTAGCTTGTTGAGGTTGGGCAGATGGTCCATGCCCAGAAGTCTTGCGCTAGGTGGAAGACCCTACCTTCTGTTTGTATGTGGATTGCTCTAGCACCTTTGGAATATCTACTTGCATGCTGCAAACCAAATGGATTGATTTTCTGCATGGTGTGATATCTATTGTGAATCTATAATTAGTTTGACAGATCAGCCCAGTAAATTTAATCTTTGGATTCCAAAGCCTGGTCTAAAGCCTCATTACCTAAGCAGATCGCAATTAACGGACTGGGGGGAATTATAATAGGATACCAGCTAGCTTTGAAACTCAAAATCTGTTAGGTGAAAAGCAGACATGGTCAAATTTGTTCCATATCAATGTGAATTCATTTTCTTTTATTATTTCTGTTTTTTAGGAAACTCCATGGAGGGGTGCTGGAGTAGCGATCCCTATGTTCTCAGTTCGGTCAAATGATGACATTGGAGTTGGAGAATTCCTTGACCTGAAGTTACTTGTTGACTGGGCTGTTGATTCAGGATTTCACTTGGTTCAGCTTTTACCTGTAAATGACACATCTGTGCATGGGATGTGGTGGGATTCATATCCTTATAGGTAACTGTTGTACCTCTTTGAATCTACACAACATGGCCATATGTTCACCATAAATGAACATACACACCTGCATGTTGCATTTATTGACACCGGATGTCTATTCCACTTTCCAGTGATGGTGGTCAGGAACTCAACCTATTTGTAGATGGGATCCTAAATTCCCACTTTGGCATCTTTGGGGGTTCTCATTTACTACCTATGATGGGTGGGGGATAAGTGATGTATTATCTTGGTGCATAAAACATGCTCGAGGTTGGTTTCAAATTGTATGATGGAATGCTGAAATGATTTTTATCTAAAAGGTTATTTAATTGACAGCTCGCTCTCTGTATTTGCCCTGCATCCCCTATATTTGCGAGTACAGGCACTTTCAAAAAATATGCCTGATGAGATTAAGGTACTATTTTTTGAACTTTTCAGTTGTCATGTTCCCATCTATTCATCATGCTTGATTGTTGGACAACTGTTTGTTGGTTACTTCAGCACCAGCAATAGAAATGAATGTTAGCTGTTATAATGCTGATATGGATTTTGTGTATCCTTCCTTCATTGGCAGCAGGAGATCATGAAGGAAAAAGAACGGCTGGATCAAAAGGTAATGCCACATGCATAATAGGAGACATTTAATGGAGACCGGTGCAAAAATGCAGATTTTCCGGCAAATGTCCTAGATATGAGTGTTCATCTGGTGTGACCTCACCCAGAATTAGGCCTATCCAGCCAGGAGGCAGTGGCACACTCGCAAGAGAAATTGGGAAACTTTACCATTGCAGATTCAACATAAAGTTGGCCCATCTTTACTTGAACAGATTACTGTGCCCAGGTCATTTTGTGGCAATAGCCTCATCAGTCATCTCTGATGTGGACTTGGGAAATTTTTAACACTGTAAAATCCGTTTAGCAAAAATTTCGTCCAAGCCTCCAAGGAAATGAGAGATGAGGAAGAAAATGATTAGCTAGGTAATTTGCTTTCATATAGTTCATTGTATTTTAGCATCTGAGTGTGTCTTTGCAGGCTGTTGATTATGAGGCCACCATGGCTGCCAAACTTTCAATTGCCAAGAAAATTTTCAATCTAGAGAAAGATGAAATATTGTCCTCTACCTCCTTCCAGAAATTCTTTGCTGACAATGAGGTTTCTAGTAATTTATCCCTTCATCATATTATTATGGCTGTCATCATATCAGCATTGATCATCCTTAGTTGTGAAAAAATATTGTAATATTGCTCAATCATGAAATATCATGATATTCATCTCTCAGATGCAACTATACATAATTGCCATCAGTTGCAAATAAACATAGTTTTCTGTTTTTTTTTTTTTTTGCATGCTAATGCACGCATTAACTTCACTAAAATGCAAATTTCAAACCATATCATATTTGATATTTTAACCCTTATGTACCTTAATACACAGGAATGGTTAAAACCCTATGCTGCTTTCTGTTTCTTGCGGGACTTTTTCGAAACATCTGATCACACACAATGGGGCCTTTTTGCTCATTATTCAAAAGAAAAGGTAATTGATCCTTCTTTCTCAATACTTGAGCATCTTAAAATGGTCCAGATGAAGCTTATAATGAAGCATTTATTGTCTTTGGGAATTTTATGTGATTGTTATGGTGTTTTAACTTTTAAAAGGTGTTTAGGGGTATATGCCTCAAGACAAGGCTCACTGACTCTCAGAATTCATCTAAAAATGTGAATCATGTTTATGATTACACATCATGCCTCTAATTGGGATTCATTTCCAGGAAAGATGCATCTTCCTTTTCCACATTTTATCATTATTTTCATTATCATATTCTTTTGCTTGTAAAAGTGGAAGATAATTTAAGGGACAGCTATTATGATTTTCATGGAAGATAGGAATCCAAGATCTATTTCCCCCCGTGGTCTCATTGCTCATGAATCTATTCAACCCTCATATTAGGATTAGCTATTTTGACTCTTAAGCAGTTATGGGGGAACATTCCTTTCCTCTATGGCAACTAAAGAGGTAGTTTTCTTTCTAGTTATTTAATGATTATAATGATATGTTAGTATTAGTCTAAAGAAGATGAATGGTGATCTCTTTTTTGTCCTTCAGCTTGAGAAGCTTGTTTCAAAGGATAGTTTGCACTATGATGTCATTCGTTTTCATTACTATATCCAGTTCCATTTACATCAGCAAGTAAGTCAATCTTCTAGAGTGTTATTCTTACTAAAATGCTTCCTTTGGTTGCATTTCCATTTCTTGCAAGGCCTTTCCAATGCCTTATATTTATATGATAAAATTGTTTGGCAGTTGTCAGAAGCTGCAGCTTATGCAAGGAAAAAGAAGGTTGTCTTGAAGGGAGACCTACCAATTGGTGTGGATAGGAACAGTGTTGACACTTGGGTGTTTCCTAGTCTGTTCCGTATGAACACCTCCACTGGAGCACCTCCTGATTATTTTGATAAAAATGGGCAAAACTGGGGGTTCCCCACTTACAATTGGGAGGAAATGTCAAAAGATAACTATGCTTGGTGGCGTTCTCGCTTGACACAGGTTCGTGCTTTATTTGCTCTGTTTATGTAGGAATCATATAGTTGATGTATTGCAAATCTGGAATTTGTTGTGTCCTTGTGGTGCTAGTAATATGATTCACACCAATGGTTTGTTGAGCCAAAGCAATAATTTGACTGAGCCTAACTGAAAATGTCTAAAACTGGAAGTGCATTATCTTTTCGAACAGTAGCTTAAAAAAAGATGGCTAGGAGAAAGTCTTTAGGGATCTTCCAGTTGGGAAATGTTTGCTGCATCTTCAGTGGTGTTGATTTTCATGAATTCAGTACTCTGGATCACTGAACCATGGGTTATGTGCCTACTGCCATGGACAACAGCATCAAATATGCAGATGACTATATATGTTTCAATGCACAATCATCTCCCTTTATGTATGCTACATTTTTCTTCCTGACAACATTCTCTCTTTGTCTTACAGATGGCAAAATATTTCACTGCATACAGAATTGATCATATCTTGGGTTTCTTTAGAATCTGGGAGCTACCTGAACATTGCATAACTGGTTTACTTGGGAAATTCCGACCTTCGATCCCTCTAAGTCAGGTATCTGGTACTTGCTATCAGTCAAGAGCATTGCATTCTTTGTCAAGAAAGGTTCTAAGCTTGTTGCAGAATCCTGTGCTAGCCATTTCAAAACCACATACAGAAGTGCACATCTGATGATATCCATGCCTCCATGGAATATCATCCTTAACCAGTTATGGAGTTGTTTTGAACTTTTTATCAACAGATCAATGTCAATTGTACAAAATATGACCTGATTCAATTTGCAATTGCAAGTGCTGCACTTTGTTTTGATAGGTTAAGTGAGTCATTAGGTGAAAAGGAAAATTTTCACTCTAATCTCTATTCATCTTTTCCTATTCTATTGAACTGGTATTGCTGCTGCTGTAGGAAGAGCTTGAAAGGGAGGGAATATGGGACTTTGATCGCCTGAGCCGCCCATATATCCACCAGAAAATTTTGCAAGTATGAGCCCAACCTCAATGGGCTTACATTTTCTTGTCCCTTATTATTTTTGTTCTAGTAAACATGATTGCTTCTTGCTGATTGTGTACCTCTCTGCATACAGGAGGAGTTTGGAACTTTTTGGACAGTCATTGCTGCACACTTTTTGAATGAATATCAGAGGAACTGCTATGAGGTGATTATCTGGTTATGTCTTGTAACATCCGGGACTGATGAGGGTAGGGAGTGATTGCTAGGGCCGAAAGAGCCTGGCAGACAAGGTGCGGCTCCTGGCAGGCTTCTAAGCGAAGCGGGGTAGGAATGAACCGTCCCACATCGAAAAGGGAGGAGAACGTTCCTAGAGTTATATGTGGTGTTCAAGGAACATTGTGTAGAGGCCTTTTCTCATGAGGTGTATGGGCGCTGCCGCGGAGGAGACAACCGTGAGGCATTTCATCTGTATTGGATGGTGCCAAAGTGGATAAAATCTACGCAATAGGTCTCGGGCTGTTACAAATGGAATTAGAGAAGGACCCCTACTAGTAGAGTAGTTCGAGGAAGAACCAGGCGAAAGCTGGTGGGCCTGTAACATCCAGGGCTGATGTGGGCGGGGAGTGATCGCTGAGGCTGAAAAAGCCTGGTTGACAAGGTGCAGCTCTTGGTAGGCTTCTAACTGAAGGGGAATAGGAATGAACCGTCTCACATCGAAAAGGGGGGAGAGTGCTTTTGGACTTATATGTGGGGTTCGAGGGACACTGTGTAGAGGCCTTTTCCTGTGAGGCATATGGGTGTTGCCTTGGGGGAGACAAAACAGTGAGGCATTTCATCTGTATTGGATGGTGCCAAAGCGGACAAAATATTCCCAGTGGGTCTCGGGCTGTTACATGTCTTTTCCAATATCTTGTTAGTTTCGTTCCTAGTGACTCGATTTTCGTTGCATGTTATCACTCCTTTAAAACAGTAAAAGACAAAAAGAAAAGGGGCAAAAAAGGCATTCTCGTTCTTGGCTCATTTGATTAAAAACTGAGCATGGTATGATTCATGTCCTGGAACTCAGGGTAGAAGCCCATTAGCTTATCTATCCCTGTTAGCTTTACAAGGCTGCACTCAATTTTCATTAAAAAAAATAAAATAAAATCACTGAACCAGTTCATTGACTCCAGTCCCATCAGGTCAGCTGTCCAACAGTTTTAAACCAATTCATCTAGTCTTTTGATATGAACCATCTTTTTCACCAACTGGACCAAACAGGAACAGGTTCTTGATCAGCTCAGACTGGCTGGTCCAGTCTAGTTCTTAAAATGTTGCTGTGGATGATGGAAAAGATTTGTTTTTTGTGTCACCACAGATGTTTCTTTTTTCAATAAAGCAAGGGTTTTATACTTTTCCTACTCCTACCAATGGCCTGGGATGGGAATGCTTTCCTGTTTGGGGGAACGGCTTGAATTCAATTGACAGAATTCTTGACTAAATGGTGACAGTTGTCCTTACAACAATTATCAGTGCTGAGGATTAAACTGGATATGATTTCTTCAATCTGTGCATCACATTTCCATTCATAGTAACTGTGGATTTTTTTTTTATTTCTAATTTTTAGTGGGATTTTATGGTCCCTGCACGTTAACTGTTGATGAAATTTTATTGGGATTTTATGGTCATGGCATGTCAAAGTGGTTGCATCTGATTAATTGTTTCATTCTTGCTTACCTTGCCTGTCTTTTCTTCAGTCTCAAATGGGAAATTGGAGCGTATCATGAATCAGGTTTAAGATTTCTGATGGAGATGTTGCATGCAAGTGAATATTTGTAGCATATTCTTTCCACAAAGTCCACTTTTATTTAGATATGTTGCTATGCCTGGACGATTAAGTTCTAGAACATATATGATGTCATAGGATATTTTAGATCAAAATATTAGAAATATATGAAAATTAGCGGTTCAATACACAAAGAATGTATGAATGATAAATGATACGGGACTGAAAAAGAAAAAAAGGGATAAGGACTTGTTCTATTAGTGGTGTCAATAATATTGTGGAACAGCCTACTACTTCATCTCAAAATATTTTTAAAAAATGGAATTTGTTTCTAGAAGCATTGACATGTAATTTTGTTTCTTTTAATTCAAACACTTCTGCCTTGTGCCAAACATTTCAATCATTTGAAATGCCAAGGATATCAATCTTTATCTGGTTAATTTAAGAAGAGATCTTTGATCTATTCACAATGGTGTTGAGCAACATCATTAGTGTCAATTTTTTCCCCATTCTATAGCATATCCTCTTCTCGCACATGGAACTGACCTGTTATGGAATGTTACAGTTCAAGGAGGACTGCAATACAGAGAAGAAAATTCTTTCCAAACTTAAAACAAGTGGTGAAAGGTTGTTGTGGATGGACAAAGAAGACAAGATACGTTCTGATCTTTTTGATCTTCTGAAGGTATAACATAGAAGTGTTTCTTGTATTTGCCTTAAGGGCATTTTAAATTCACAGCCTTCCATTTTGTTATTGGAAAATGGTGCTTGATATTCTTTATCAGTTTTAGCCTAAATATACAGATAGTATGAAACAATGCCATTTGCAGATATCTTAGGTCTGACATGGGTATTTGTCAATACAAGATTCATGCATCATTAACCCTCAATTCAAGCCCTAAAATATTAGTTTTGCATATTGTTACATTTTGTAGATTGTGCTCAGATATACTGTTGATTGATTTTGTAGAATATTGTCCTTATACGAGATCCAGAGGATCCAAAGAATTTCTATCCTCGCTTTAACCTTGAAGACACATCAAGTTTCAAAGATTTAGATGATCACAGGTACATTGATCCATGCTTCTTTTTTTTTTTTTTTTGTCCTTCCTCCACATACTGCATATTTAGAGAGATCAACAAGTGCTTTTATCATATTCAAACTTTTTTAATTAATTAAATTATGTATAATAATGGATTCAGTACATTTTATTGTTTATTGGCATATTGGTTTGTTGGTCATTGCAGCCATGGTTCTATGGCTAAGTTACACGAAAACCTCTAAGGGATGGAGATAACATTTTTCAAGAATTTCAAGAGATGGTTAATCCTATTATTGTTGGATTATGCTAATCACCACGACCACCATCCTATTATTGTTGGATTATGCTAATCACCACCACCACCACCATCAAGCTTTATCCTCACTAATTGGTTGAATGATGTTTTTCCGTTCATTCTAACATGTATCATATCCTCAGTTGAGCTATTGGTCTTCATGGAGCTATGCCTATTATATACTGCATATTCAAATATATCTTTAGAGGGAACTTTTATCTGCATTGCTTTTCAATTATTTGTGAACCTCAATTATTACATACATACATGTATAATGTATATAATGTAGGGAAATATTTTAGCAAGAAAATACTTCAGTGGTGCATGTACCACCCAAGTGAATTAGTGGTACTATTCTCGTTGAGCCCCACCATGATGATTATATGAAATTCAATCCAACTATTGTATTTAACATTATCTATTTAACTAAGACATTAAAAATCATCTCAATTGTAGTCTCGTGTGGGCTACACCTTTTTAAAAAATATGTGTGTAAAATTTGAAATGCACTTGGATCCATTCACTTAAACATTGGACTGTTATAAAATTCAATACAATCATTATTTTAGATGGAATGAACACCTTAGAAGTCTTTTTTAATTAGAAGTATTTGAGTCCTATTAAGCAAACAATTTTAGTGGGTTGAGATGCATTCTCAAAGGATTTTAATTTTCTGACCAACATCAGTTTTTGATTGGGATGATGTTTGAGTTCCTAACTAAACCAATAATGATGAGATTAATGGTTGGGTTAGATTTCATATAATCATTCAAGTGGAGCCCAAACAGGATGGTACCACCAATTCATTTTGGTGGTTCACGCACCACTTAAGTATTTCTCACACAATAGTAGTTCAATCCTTTCTAATCATTGGTGACATTATATTATGGCTCTGTAGGCTATCCTTTGCCATCCAAGGAGTTGCAACTCTCTTATATGTTGTTCCTTGATACAGTAAAAATGTCCTCAAAAGACTCTATTATGATTACTATTTTCATCGGCAAGAAAATCTTTGGCGTAAGAATGCGCTCAAGACATTACCTGTCCTCTTGAACTCATCAGATATGTTGTCATGTGGAGAAGATCTTGGGTTTATACCTTCTTGCGTTCATCCCGTATGTTGACCTTTTTCAATTTCTCTTTCATTGATATTGAACAAAAGGTCTGCAAATTATTATATTGTGGTGGTGCTAATTCTTTGCCAGGTTATGCAAGAGTTGGGACTAATTGGTTTACGCATTCAACGGATGCCAAGTGAGCCTGGTTTGGAGTTTGGTATCCCATCTCAATACCCCTACATGACAGTAAGTTGCACTAGCTCTGCCTTTGTGCTTATGGATTTCAACTAGGTTGGTGCACCAGGAATTATATTATTCTCTGAGGGGAACACATATACTTGGGTTTGAAAGTATTGCCCTCTGTTCAGCAATCCAGACCATTTTTTTTCTTGGGCCCAATTGTGGAAGCACCATGCACACAAAATCACCCTAAAAGCCTTACGAGTTTCTGGGCTACAACGAATGGTCAAGTTGGGAAAGGGAAAAAACAAAGAAAGAAAAAAGCAACAGTCCAGTTCAATTGAGACATGGCCCTAGGTTAGTGGGTCACCTTGCTTCAGAGATTTTTAGGGCATATGGTCCGTTAACTGTGAGCAGCAAAGGAATGGTCATAGCTTGGCTTTTACTTTTTGGCCAGCATTCATGACTCTCTAAGAAGCTCCAGAGCTAATGTAACGTTTTTAGTTTAATCTGTCTCCAAGCGCACCTGATCCAGTAGCCATGATCAGCACTGAAATGGTTAAACCAGGGAATTTGTTCTATTTGACCAGCATTCATAGCTATCTTAGAAGCTTCAGACCCAATAAAATGCTTTTTGCTTAATCCCTTAGATACCGGGGATCACTAAACATTCCAGCGATACTCTCTCTTTGATGGACCTTCAATCCGTATGTAATGCAAATTTCTTTAAACTGAGTATCTCACCAAACAGCATGAGGAATTCTTCAGTGTTGAATCACCGGAACATGAGGCAGTTACTTTGAAAATCTAGGTGTGTGCTCCATCATGCCATGATTGCTCCACCCTTCGTGCTTGGTGGGAAGAAGATGAAGGGAGAAGACGTCGATTTTTTGAGAGCATTGTTGCATCAGATGATGAACCACCTGCACACTGTGTTCCTGAAATTGCACATTTCATCCTGAAACAGCATTTTGATGCACCATCAATGTGGGCAATCTTCCCTCTTCAGGTAACTAGATATCATTTCCTGCAACTTTGCCAGGTTTCCTCTGATGGAATTGGACTCTGGGTGATTAAACCTAAGCATACAAACTACTGCTTTATTCATGTCTTCAGGACCTGTTAGCACTGAAAGAAGAATATACAATGCGGCCCGCAGCGGAGGAGACAATCAATGATCCTACCAATCCAAAGCACTACTGGCGATTTCGTACGTAAAATTCTCTTTGAATCTCCATAAAATGAATTCTTGCATTAATAATTTTAAGTTGCATAATGATTTCAGTTAAATCAATCATATTCATTTTCGAACACCTTATTGGATTAGTAGGATTACCTTTATCCCATTGTGAATGTCATATCATTGGATCAGGAAGGCAAAATATCAAAAATTTACCCCAGATATCTAATATTTTTGGGGAATGCTAGAACTCCCAACACAACAGGAAATGAAAACCACTTGCCTTTGGATCTTTCCTTTGTGATTTTTGTGCTGCTTGTCCCATAATTTCGAGGCCGACCAGTCAAGTGGTCTTGATCACTAAACCATGAGTTGCGAAACTGCTTGTGTTTGATTCTCAGCATCCTAATTTCTAGGTTATAGAAATCATACTTGATTAATCAGAAAGACTTATCATATGTTTGTTTTTGCGAATGCAGGTGTACATGTAACATTGGAGTCTTTAATGAAAGATTCTGATCTGAAGGAGACCATAAAAGATCTTGTGACCAGCAGTGGGAGATCACATCCTCTTGCTGAAGGTGATGAGAATGCAGCTCGGATTTCAAACACTAACACAACAGATTGAAAATAGGGAGGGGAAATTATCCAAGTCACCTGCTTAAGTTGGCCTGTTCAGATGGCAAGCCAAGCATTGCTGTAAGCCACCCCTGCAGTTTCTTTGATTTTCAGTTCTCAGTACGTAAAACAAAATAAGGGGTTGAAGAGTGAAAGATCATCTTTTTTTTCATCCTACTTGAGCTCCTACATGTTTCAGCAGTGTTACATGCCTCACGTGCTACTACTTTGTTACATTTCTTTTTCCTGGTTAAAAAATAAATGAAAGGTGATAAATGTTCTGCATATGTTGGCATTTGATGCATCATGCATGCAAGCTGTAGTTATAAATTTTTACTCCACCATGAGGTCCATGACAGTGTGTTGCCAGTGGCTACAGCACTGGGCAAATGTGTAGTAGGGTGCAATTCATTTGCACTATTTGTTCATTAGATGGGCCTAAAGATTTCAGACATCCCAACTTATAAATCAGTCGGCTGGCATGGTGGGTTTGTTTAGACATGTTGGGAACAATGGACAGTTCAGTAAAAGAAATTAGTTTAAGGAAGAAAATCATTCCACTACAACTGGCCTAGAAAAAGATTTTGGAAGTGATTGTATGTGAGCGATGGGAGAAACAAACTTTTTTGGAGAAATGATAAGTTTGATAATTGAAAATATATGTTTTAATATAAAAAGTTAAAGTTGTTATAAATGAGGAGAGTTTTGAAAATCAAGATTTGGAAATACATTGAATCAATCAACTCTTTTCTTAATGTTGGGTGACATGATGGGATTCATATGTAGAAAATATGAAAAAAAAAAGCGGAATGTGGAAATGTTGTGAAAAAAATGGAGGAAATGATGTGATAAGATAAGAAATAATGGTCAAAGATAAAATAAACAAATAATTGTTGGGGCCACGTTGATGTACTTGTGACATCCAGGCCGTTGATCGCCTATCTCAAGTTGTGATCAACATGAGACTCGAGGGGGCCCCACAGTGTGCACCATGTCGGATGGACGGTCACGGTTGAAGTTCGAAACCTTTGTAGGGCCCCCAAAAGGAGAGACTAACAAGCTAACAATCCGACACGTTCATGTGGTGGATCCCAGCTCTGTAAATGCAAAAACAAAAGAAATCGGTCCTGGAATTTTTTTGCATATCGACCTCCTGAGTCTTTTGACTCTATAAATTCACCCCAGTAAGTATTATTTTTTTATAATCTAACCCCTAAGTTGCAATTTGCAGATGAGCCGCTGCGATCAAGCGTATCATTTCGGAAATGCAGTTGGAATTGGAAGCGAAATAACTAAAATGTTATCTAGTTCACAGAAAACTGTAAAAATCACTCAAAAGCCAAATATTTTTATTGAAATTAGTTTCAATAAAATTTTCTATAAATATGTCTGTTTCATCTAAATCAGCCATTTTACTTATTTACATGCACCAATTTATGAATTCAAAATTCATCTTGATTTGGAAATTCGAGTGGACCGAATTGAGTTTTTAATATAACCCATTTGAGTTGTTTATCAAGATATTGTTTGCAAGTATAGCTAATTGCGTGGAAACAAGTACAATATTAAGCCATGATATAATCAAAGATCATGGCAAGCTTACTTGGAAAGGTCATGTATAAAATTTTGGTCGTTCATATAAATACTTCCTTTGTTAAGATTTTTTTTTAAATGTAAACAGCAGAGTTAAAATTCAAACAATAAGAAATTGAGGGGGAAAGGAATCCAAATACTTGTTCTCATGTAAATTTTTATAATTCCAAAAATCATTTTTATTAAAATTTTGGATGTGTCACTACAAATACTAAACTGTAAGATTTGCTAGAAACAACTTTTTGAATGTTGAAGAATGCATGAATTTCTGATTTAAATATCTTGACTAACTAAATCATTCAAACCACAAAGGTTGGTTTGAATCTAAAGGAAAATGAAAATTGTAAATGGTGCACTCATGTATATTGAATAATTATCCACAGAAAAAAGTAGCCAATCGTAACTCAAAAAGCTCAGAAAACAACCATGGCATGTGAAAACAACCATTGAAAAGATGACACACAGGCAAAATCTAAAACCCTCTAAGCTGGTGTTCATCATCACTCAATATTAGATTGCAAAAACCAATGCCTTAGATTCCTAAAAGATTTTCATACCATCTAAAGCTTCGGGTGAAAATGTAACATGAGGAGTTGAACTTTTAGTCCTCGATATCACGTATTCTAAGGATGTGGGCAGGAATCCTAAAACCTTTTTGAGATGGGTAATTCCGATTCCATCTTGAATTGGTTGCACTCTAATTTCTCTGTTTTATTATAGTTTTCAATCAGTCTTCTACTTCAACCTAAAAGCCAGTATGAAAGAGGCTCTATTAATCTTTCAAAATTGTTGAACCACAGGCACTACAAATCAGATAGCCATCATACAAATAAAATCGAGAACACACACAAACATCAATCAATCAAGCACACTGAGAATAACGTCAATCGGTCTTCCAACCTACTAAACTAGAAAAGAATTCACTATGAAGTAGAATACACCTCTTTCATCTCAGAGACAACACCCTGTCTCTTCCAACACACAACCTATATTAGCCCTGTGTTCACAAAATCTCTCTTTGCCTCTCCCTAACCCTAGGGAACACATCTATATATAACCTTACATAATACGTATGCCTTAATGCGTAAAACCCATGTGCAGGCCTAGTAGGCCTTACAGAATATAAGATACATACCCAACAAATCTTCACCTTGGCTTGAATTCTACATCATCCAACCAACTTGAAAAAGAACCGATGTCATCAACCATCCTGCAAGTTCACCAAACTCTATCAGCCACACTTCAACTAGCATGACACACTACATGCCTCCCGGGTGCCACGTACAACTTACCACCATTGTACAACTCGACATGGCTCCACCTCTTTCATTGCTGCACTGCGATCTCCACCAGAGATACTACCATGAACAATCAAAGCAAACATCATTCGTTTCTTCTCAAAATTCTCCACAGACTTGACCATTTGATCCTCCATAGACTTTACCATCTGATTCTCCATAGACTTCATCACCTGTACTCCACCTGTACCCGCAATTTGGGATCTCATAGGATCTCTACTTGTTTTTACACTCCTAATCAATTTGTATAGATTTTCAATTATTTGACCCTTCACAACAACTATGACCCCTCTACTCACCTTGAGAATTCCACCTCCAGTAGATATCTTGTAACCTCTCGAGTCCAATTTTCTCAATGAAATCAGGTTCATCTTCAAATCCGGTACATGTTTCATATCAACCAGCGTCCGAACAACACCATCAAATATGCAAACCCGTACTATCCCAATATCGGTAATCCTGCTCTCCGCTTTGTTTGTCATCCTTACAGTACCACCACCACACTCCATGTATGTATCAAACTACTCTCTAACTACACACATGTGAAAAGAACAACTGGAATCTAAAATCAAATCGGGACCATCCATACCTACTTTCATTATTAGTAAGATACCACTGTCTTCAATAATTGCAGTCTAATTAGATGATTTTTCTATCTTCTGCTTTTGTTTCTCCTTTTTCTCTTGACTCTGATGCGGCTTGGGACAGTTCCTCTTGATATGACAATATTTTTCACACCTCCAACAATTGAAGTCACCCTTAGACTTATATCCACTTTTGCCTCTTTGAGAGCCATCATTTTTCACAACAGATCTTCCTCTGTTATGACCACCTGTCACCACTAAAGCACTCTCATTGCTTGCCAATCCATCATTTCTACTTTTCCTTCAAGTCTTAAACATCAACACAGAAGCAATCACCTCATCTCTCTTCAATGTATCCTTCCCAAATAATAATGTCATCACAATATGATCATAAGAATTAGGTAATGAGAGTAAAGCTTTATCCTCCTCCTCAATCCCGGTGATAGATATCTTTCCATCTTTATTGGTTTTCACATCCAAGGCATCCAATTCTGTCAATATTCTATCGAACTCATCCAAGTATCTCTCAAAATTTGTCTTCTTCCGACCGATGACTATATAATCACTTCTTCAAATACAACATGTTTGTCAATGACTTTGACTTGTACCTACTCTTCAACTTCATCCACACCTCCTCTGGATCCATCAAGTTAATGACCTCTTGAAGCGTGTTATCTGCAAGAAACAACTGGATTGTACTCATCGTCAAATCCCTCATGTCTTGCCATGCACTTTCGATCAAATTTTCTGGTTTCTTTGACTTCTTCTTGAGAGATTTTACTGTCACCTCCCAAGTCAAGATATTCTTCACCAATTGCTGCCATAGGGTGACATCATTTTGTCCGTTGAATGGTTCAACTCTGAATGTCGCCTTTAGATTTGTCTACATTGTTGTTTGACCTAAGCTACTTTGTGCTACTACCTTGTTTGAAGTTCCTGCAATATCTGACATTTCTCAACTTCAAAATACAATGTCCTATACAAAACACCTTAAAACAAGCAGAATCTCCCAAATCTGAACCATCCAAGTGATTTGTAGCATCCCAAAACTTAAGAAATAACTCATGAGTCACCAAAATTCGACGCCTGAATCACAAGATATGACCTGACAAAATCTGGCCATTCAAATACCTTTCCGTTCTGTTCGTCAGGCAAACAGACGCTTTCGTGCATCACCTTTCATGTGCAGGAAGCCCTAGCCACCGCTAATGCCTCTGTGTGCCACCATTCGTTGACCGTTCGTCGGCCGATCACCTCCTACCAGGTCCTCTCCGCTACTTCTCCATCGCCATCCCTTTCGTTGCCACTACAAATCGTCTCTTCGGTCACCAAAAAAATTCGAAGAAGCTCATTGTTGTCTTCTTTCTTCCTCGTCATCAATAATGCTGCTAGAGCAGCTTGGTTCTCTATTGCTTCTGGTCGCCGTTGATGGTCAACGAACTCTCCTTTATTAGTGGGAAAAAAATCCACTATGGCGTTCCTTGCTTTGCACCGACTGGGAAGAAAAAAATCCACCGTGCGAAAGATCACCGTTAGTCTACTTGTCGTTGCCTCCGTTCATGCCACACCATCGACAACATGACGCCGTTAATCAGTCTCCAAATGCACGATCAAGACACCCGATCTGCCTCCTATCGTTGTTGTTGCCGGTCATTGCGCAGCCATCCACACGACATCGAACACCCGGTCTACCCAATCTGTATTGCTACCTCACATCTGCATGCCGATCGATGTAGCACGCTTCCTGTTTGCACCTCACATGCCTTTGGCCCGATCAATGTCTGGCCATAAATTCGTAGTCATCCAATTTATGGTCCTTCCATATCCAATTTGTTACTGCAAATTTGAGCCGTAAGATCACGCCTGGATCTAGCCATCCAATTTGCCTGATCACCTTGATTGTATGCTTGCACTCTGTTCTCACTAGATTTCAATGCTAAAAATTCCATGAACCAAAGCTCCGATACCACTTGTTGGGAATAAAATCGAGAATACACACAAGTATCAATCAATCAAGTACACAGAGAATAATGCAAATCGGTCTTGTGACCTACTCCACTAGAGAAAAGATTCATTATGAAATAAAATACATCTCCTCTCAGAGACAATACTCTATCTCTCCCAACACACATCCTGTGTTAGCCCTCCGTGTTTCACAAAGTCTCTATCTGCCTCTCCCTAACCCTAGGGAACACACCTATATATAACCCTACACAATATGCATGCCCTAATGCGTAAAACCCATATGTAGGCCTAATAAGCCTTGCAGAATACAAGACACATACTCAATAATATTGGTTATATCTAACCATCTAAAGTATTATTAAAGGGGAAAGATAAGCTATTTTTCTCTTTGTCTTTCTTTCTGATTTGACAGTCACCTTCATTCACTTATTCTCAACAACTCTATTTTTTCTCATGATTTTTTATATTTCTAATTATTATTCATTTTTACCCAAAAATATGTCTATTTTGTTCTCTTTTTTCACTTAATGGCTGACATCCCTTCATTTTCTTCTTACATCATTTCCACTTATCTATTTTATCCTTTCTCATTCCTTTTCTTGTATCTCCAACCAAAAACAATGACAAAAAAGCACTAGTTTGGTCTTGTTAGTTGGCAAATTGGAGAAAAAAAAAGGTGCTTTAATGAGATAAAATTCCCGAGGATAAATAATAAAAGAAAAAAAAGAAAAACAACCAACAAAGAGAATCATGGATAGTTTGACCCCTTTCCATTTCAGCTTCTTCCATACATGGAGCGGTTGCCACTTGTAAACATATTCAATGACTGTGGAAAAATGCAATACCTTACCAGAGCGACAGAAGTAAGCCCAACATTTAAAAATACTAAAGGCCAACGGTCAATATTAAAAAATCAAACACAACTCCCTCCAATATATGTTGCTTTTCTTTTTAGTCATTAACAAAACAAACACAACGTCTCATCCGCCACCCATTCCAAAGGCCATGGACTTCAACATTTGGGCACTTCTTCTCACTGGTCTCCTCTGCCAGTTCCCTCTACTTCTGCATAGTTGCTACCCAAATTAAAGAGCAGCTCTCCTAAGCTTTAAATCGTCTCTTGCTGAACCGTCTGGCCGCTTGTCTACATAGTAAGGCCTAAATTGCTACAAATGGGATGGAATCCACTGCTCTAATTCCTCCCATGTTGTCTCAATCGATCCTTGGAACCCCACACTAGGCATTTTTGTGAGAATTGTTGATTCAAGGGTCTTCCTCGTCTCTTATTTTGAATCCAATGCCATTAATGGTGCAATCTCCTCCTCTCTTTTCAATCTTACGCATCTCTAATGTCTTGATCTTAGCTACAATAACTTCATGTATTCAAAAATACCCCTTCAATTTGCAAATCTAAACAATCTTGTTTACCTCAACCTCTCTAATTCGTTGTTCTCAGATTTCATTACAACCCAATTTTCAAACCTGTCTTCCTAGGAATGCCTTGACCTTTCCTATTATTCACTAATCAAGGACCTTTCATCTGCTTCCTATAACTTATCTTCCGAAAGGAGTTCAATGAGATCCCTATTTTCATACATGACAAATGGCTATATTTCTTCCAATATTTTGAACTGGATAGAAGGGCTAATGAATCACAGGGAGCTGGTGTTGAATGGTGTTGACCTATCAGCAAAAACTTCTGTGACCAATTGGGCTGAGCCAATTTCTCATCTTCGCAATCTTAGAGAAATTCACCTCTTTGATTGTGGAATTTCTGGTCTAATTCCAATAAATCAATTAATCGATCTCACAGCTCTCTCTTCTCTGAATATGGGCATTAACTTTCTGGCCTCTCTCGTCGTAACTCCACTAGCTAACTCCTACGTGAAAGGCTCCATCCTGAACATTCAACAATTACAATAACTATACATTGAGGACAACCATCATGTTTCTGTTGATCTGACATCCTTTTTCTCTATATTAAGGTCAAACTTACCAATTCTTTGTACTCGATATAACAATATCGGTGGCTTCATTCCCAGTTCCATAGCAAGTCTTTCAGGATTAGAACATCTATAGCTTTCTTTCAATAGTATGACAGGTCATCTTCCATTTTCATTGTCAAGTCTTAAAAGTCTCAAAGTCCTAACGACATCTAAGAACTTGTTACAAGGACCAATCCCAGAGTCCATATGTGAAATTGAAACCCTTTAATACATCGATGTTAGGAGGAATCACTTGAATGGAAGGCTGCCTGATTGTATTGTTCGTCTCACTAAAATGAAAATATTGAAAATATTCAAAATTGGAGAATATTAAATAGAAGGATCCGTTTTATTGTCTTCATTATTTCAAAATTCTACCCCATATATAGTAGTATGTTATATATTATCAATGATGAATATATACCATACTATAATGGTTGTGTATATTATATGATAAGTTATATAACAAAGATAATAATACATATGGGATATAATATGGCCATACATCTATAATTAATAGTATATTACTGTAATGTTATCGCATATTTTATAATATACAAATATAGTGGTTGTTATATCCATAATTCGTGACCTATTATCCATATATGATAGTATATTTATTATACATTATCCATAGGGTTATTATTTTATGTTATATCTAAAATATAGTATCATTTATATCATATTCATATGGTATAGATTATGTACATAATAGTGTTATAATGGCTAGTAATATATTGATAACTATAATAGTATATACCATATCATAGTATTACTATATATATATACACTAAAATAGTACTATTTATAACATATTTTGTATTGATTGTAATTATAGTTATATATAATATATAATGAAAAAATACAATTATTATGGTATTTAATATATCACATTAGTCTAACATGGAGTGCATAATGAAGTGTATTACCTTACATAATACATGCGAATAAAACCTTAGAAAACAACATAGTATACAAATATATATATATAAATATATAATAGTCACTATATAGATTTATATTTATATGATATTTTATCATATAATAAAATATACATGATATATATTTATTTGTAATATATATGAACCATTAGAACATAATCATTATATGTTAGAACTATTATGTATGGACAATATATTAATATTTAAGACTATTATAGTATATAATAATATACTATCACCTACTATATAAATTATATCACCTACTAATATATTATATAATATTAATCATAGTATAAATATAATGTATACTAATGCCATATAATATATTATTATAATAGTCATATTATGTCATATGGTACATATAATAGTCCTTAACAATTATAATACAGTAATTTTACATGACATGGTTTATGTTATATTATAATTATATCATACTAATATAGTATTATTATGGTTATTGTATTATTAATACGTTGATACTATAATATTATATATTAACTATAGTATCAAATTAAGGATAATGATAGCTATATATTAATATGTCATACGATAAGTTATATATATCATATTATAGTTAGATAGTGGATGATATAATTTATAAGACATGATATATAACCTTTATCGTACACGTATGTAGATGATAATATATATTTAGGTTTATTGACCTGTAACTTATCTATGACTATCATATCTTATAGTCATGATATAATATAATTCCAATAAAAATTATCACTGACTCGCTGAAACGATTACATAATCTCATCCACATCCCAACCGTTCAATCAATGTAATCCAATTAAGCTTCAAATTTCATAAAATTTTCAAGGCCAAACTTACCAATTCTTTCTACTCGATATAATAATGTCGGTGGCTTCATTCTCCCTTCAATCTTGAATGCATCCTCATTGACCTGCCTCACTATGTCAAGCTCCTTGATTGAAGGGACAATTCCAAATTCCATCGCAAGTCTTTCAGGATTAGAACATCTATAACTTTCTTTCAATAGTATGACAGGTCATCTTCTATTTTCATTGTCAAGTCTTAAAAGCCTCAAAGTCCTGACGACGTCTAAGAATTTGTTACAAGGACCAATCCCAGTGTCCATATGTAAAATTGAAACCCTTCAATACATCGATATTCGGAGGAATAATTTGAATGGAAGGCTGCCTGATTGTATTTTCCATCTCACTAAAATAAAAATATTGAAAATATTCAAAATTGGAAAAGATTAAATAAAAGAATCCATTTCATTGTCTTCATTATTTTAAAATTCTAGCTCATATATAGTAGTACGTTATATATTATCGATGATGAATATATACCATATTATAATGGTTATGTATATTATACAATAAGTTATATAACAAAGATAATAATACATATGGGATATAATATGGCCATACATCTATAATTAATAGTATATTATTGTAATGTTATTGTATATTTTATAATAAACAAATATAGTGGTTGTTATATCTATAATTCATGACCTATTATCTATATATGATAGTACATTTATTATACATTATCCATAGGGTTATTATTTTTTGTTTTATCTAAAATATAGTATCATTTATATCATGTTCATATGGTATAGATTATATACATAATAGTGTTATAATTGCTAGTAATATATTTATAACTATAATAGTATATACCATATCATATTATTACTATATACATATACTAAAATAGTACTATTTATAACATACTTTATATTGATTGTAATTATAGTTATATAATATATAATAAAAAAATCAATTATTATGGTATTTAATATGTCACATTAGTCTAACATGGAGTGCATAATGAAGTGTATTACCTTATATAATACATGCGAATAAAACCTTAGAAAATAACATAGTATATAAATATATAATAGTCACTATATAGATTTATATTTATATGATTTTGTATCATATAATAAAATATACATAATATATATTTATATGTAATATATGTGAACCATTAGAACTATTATGTATGGACAATATATCATATATAATATTTAGGACTATTATAGTATATAATAATATACTATCACCTACTATATAAATTATATCACCTACTAATATATTATATAATATTAATCATAGTATAAATATAATGTATACTAATGCCATATAATATATTATTATAATAGTCATATTATGTCATATGGTACATATAATAGTCCTTAACAATTATAATATAGTAATATTACATGACTTGGTTTATGTTATCTTATAATTATATCATACTAATATAATATTATTATAGTTATTGTATTATTAATACGTTGATACTATAATATTATATATTAACTATAGTATCATATTAATGATAATGATAGCTACATATTAACATGTCATAGGATAAGTTATATTTATCATGTTATAATTAGATAATGGATAATATAATTTATAAGACGTGATATATAACCTTTATCGTACACGTATGTAGATGATAATATATATTTAGGTTCATTAACATATAACTTATCTATTACTATCATATCTTATAGTCATGATATAATATAATTTCAATAAAAATTATCACTGACTCGTTAAAACGATTACACGATCACATCCACATCCCAACCGTTCAATCAATGTAATCCAATTAAACTTCAAATTTCGTAAAATTTTCAAGGTCAAACTTACCAATTCTTTCTACTCGATATAACAATATCGGTGGCTTCATTCCCCATCAATCTTGAATGCATCCTTATTGACCTGCCTCACCATGTCAAGCTCTTCGATTGAAGGGACAACTCTAAGTTCCATCGCAGGTCTTTCAGGATTAGAACATCTATAGCTTTCTTTCAATAGTATGACAGGTCATCTTCTATTTTCATTGTCAAGTCTTAAAAGTCTCAAAGTCCTGACGACATCTAAGAACTTGTTACAAGGACCAATCCCAGAGTCTATATGTGAAATTGAGACCCTTCAATACATCGATGTTGAGAGGAATCACTTGAATGGAAGGCTGCCTGACTGCATTGTCCATCTCACTAAAATGAAAATATTGAAAATATTCAAAATTGGAGAACATTAAATAGAAAGATCCATTTCATTGTCTTCATTATTTCAAAATTCTACACCATATATAGTAGTATGTTATATATTATCAATGATGAATATATATCATACTATAATGATTGTGTATATTATATGATAAGTTATATAACAAAGATAATAATACATATGGGATATAATATGGCCATACATCTATAATTAATAGTATATTACTATAATGTTATCGTATATTTTATAATATACAAATATAGTGATTGTTATATCCATAATTCATGACCTATTATCTATATATGATAGTATATTTATTATACATTATCCATAGGGTTATTATTTTATGTTATATCTAAATTATAGTATCATTTATATCATGTTCATATGGTATAGATTATAGATATAATAGTGTTATAATGGCTAGTAATATATTGATAACTATAATAGTATATACCATATCATATTATTATTATATACATATACTAAAATAGTACTATTGATAACATACTTTGTACTGATTGTAATTATAGTTATATATAATATATAATGAAAAAATATAATTATTATGGTATTTAATATGTCACATTAGTCTAACATGGAGTGCATAATACCTTGCATAATATGTGCGAATAAAACCTTAGAAAACAACATAGTATATAAATATATATATATAAATATATAATAGTCATTATATAGATTTATATTTATATGATATTTTATCATATAATAAAATATACATAATATATATTTATATGTAATATATATGAACCATTAGAACATAATCATTATATGTTAGAACTATTATGTATGGATAATATATTAATATTTAAGACTATTATAGTATATAATAATATACTATCACCTACTATATAAATTATATCACCTACTAA
>JAYJMB010059539.1:0-25473 GCA_036873735.1 Pouteria campechiana | reverse complement strand
AGTACTCTCGTCTTATGATTTATTTTTCCACTTTATTGTTGTGGATGAAAATTTTATTTATTATTTGCATTTTTTTTATCCTACATTCATGTGGAATGATAGATTTATTTGTTATGTACTAATAGATTGTTATCCGGTATTTAAGTAGAACGACAGACTTATTTATTGTGTGCCTTTTTATCTATTGAAAGACTTTTATCATTCATTTATGTAGAATTATAGATTTTTCCCAGTCTAGTCATCCTAGGATGGGCCTAGTACATAGAATACATTGGCAAAATATACTTTATGTACAGTGATTAAGTGCCTATTTGGCTCGGCATTTCTGAGCTTCAAAGCACTTTTCAATGTGAAAATGCGCTTTCGTTTTATATGTGTCCATTCCGTTGAAACATCTATGCACTTTTTTTTAAATTATAAAAGCTGGTTTTTGGCTTTTACATCTAAGCTCTGATTCAAAGCTTTTAAAAAAAACTCTATATATAAATAAAATTATTAAATGAGTTTAAATTTTACCGCCACGCCAAATAGGCCCTAAATACTTGTTGAGTTATGATGTGACGCACACTATTAATTTCACAGATACAAATGGATGATGAATAAAAAATAAAGAAAGCATGTGAATTAAGTCGCATGAATTGGATTAGGTTTCTGGAGATTGAATGTTTGGTTCAATTGATTAATTTATGAAATTGCAATTTATTGGTTTTATTATTTTTTAGGATGGAATAAATCATGGATGGATTTGTGCATTTTATTTGAGAACGAAGTTATTCATATGTTCTCGTGGAGCAAGCGATCCTGTGTTGAGATAAATATATTAAATTTATTGATAGTTCATAGCCCTAATCTGAAAAATTGAGGTTGTGACGGATATTTTATGGCCTTGATCTGAAAAATTAAGGTCGTCAGAGAGGTAAAAATAAATCTAATTTTTAATGATATGATTATTGTAATTATAGTCATTGTTAGAATGAATGCTTAGAAAAAGATAAGTTACACAATTAAAGATAATGGTGATGATCTCGATATATAATTTTTTCTTTTAGTGTGTGAATTGATGAGGAGGTGTACAATAATGTATGGTACTTGGATATGGTCTAGGTAACGTGAGAAGAAAGGGTATATTTACTGAATTAGATAAAAAAATTATAATCTATAACTAAGTTTGGGGATAATTCTAAAATTTTAATTAAAGAAAAAGGAAAAATGTTGATTTAAATAAAGCATATAAGAAATTCATTCATTTTTTACTTTTTGATATCGTTAGACTAAAAAATAACTTGCATAGTTTGAGGCAATTACAAGAAATGAGCTATAAAATCAATATAAAAAATAAATTCTATCAAATCTAAGATGGCCAAAAGGTTTTCTTACTAATGTTAAAATACAAAGAAGTATTTGTTTCCACTATGTATTCGCAATAATGGTTTATTGTGTTTTGGTGCAATTTTTAACAATAATTCTTAGTCATGGCATCGACATATAGACACCTCGTTTGATAGTTCGAGGGTTCCATACAAGAATAAGATGGTGACATGATTATTCTTTATAAATTGGCCTAACTAGATTCATCAAGGTTGTGTTTTAAAAAATCAACATATATAGAGAGTCAATTACTAAATGGAAAAAAAAGTAAATAGAATACTAGATTGATGTTCTATTTGGTAATGATGAAAAGGAGGCAGAAAATTTTTTCACCCTTTTTTATTTATTTATTCACACCTTTTGATATGATTTTATATACTAATTTCCTAATAACCCTATTTTTTTATTATTAGTTATTACTTTTTTTAATTTAAAAACTTATTTATTTTATCTTTATTCATTTTATTTTTAATCATTGTCATTTATGGTATTTTATTATTTCCTCTCTTTTCCTTTATTTTGTCTTACTTTTCGATATTTCTTTTTTCCACTTTTTTTTTTTACTTATTTCTAAATTCACCGAGTCTTAGTTTCATGAAAATAAGAGATATTGTCTTACTTTTATTTATGATAATAGTTAAAAAACTTAGGTGTACTTTTTAGAAGAAAAATTATAAATATTTATAATTTTTAAAAATTTCAAGATATTGATTGAAAACCAAATTAGAAGGCATACTAGAATATTGTGAATATACAAATATAAAAAATTTAAATCTAAAGAGTTTGAAAGAATCGAATATAACATTAGTTAATAGTTTCATATAAACCACAATAGAATAAAATTTCAGAAAGAGAGAACCATACTATCATGAATATAGTGAAAAGCATTTTAAAGGTAAAGGGCTTATCTAAAACTTTTTCAACTAAAACAATAAAATAAAATTATCATAGTCTAACTTGAGGAGGTGTGCTAAGATTTAACTTTGGAGAACCTTAGTCATCCATCTAGAGTCTTAGCATATAAATGTCTTAGTAGTAGTTGTACCATACACGTTGTATAAGATTCAGATCTACAAGAGTCTACGCAATCCCCATTTGATTTGGATTGCATGAGGAGTTATTTACCTTGTTTCCCGGGTTGAATGAGTTGCAATTGCTCTAGAAGTGAGATGAATATAATAGTATTAATTCAAGTTAAGCCCATAACCCTCTTTCCTATTTCAAACTTATATTATTTCGGTTTTGTCTTGCGATGCAAGAACACCCAGAGGCGCCCAGAACCAGATATGGTTTTCCATTAGTGAACATGAAAGCGTATCTCGTTTTCGCACGGTCTGATCTAAACCCACACGATGATTTGGAGGAATGCATTCAGAGGAGAAATTTCTTGGAAGTTTGAAAATTTTATGGTTGACCGCAATACAAGTCTGACTTGAATTGGTTTTAACTATTTTATACAGGAGTCGTCCGTCGGAAGCAAGAGACGTGCATAAGCTATGACTTTTACGTACTAGTGTTTTTTTTTTTTACTCCTTTATTTAGTTGGTGGATCTAATGCAATGTTTAGAAAATAACTGGATGTTAAATTGTTTAAGTGTCTGGTTATAGTTCAATACAGGTTAAGCTACTGACATCAGCATGATATAATTATAATAAAAATTATAATTATAATTAGTTATCAATATTTTTATTAATTACTAAGTTTAATTTTAAATAAGTATATTTAAAATATATCTAAATTCATATAAGTATACTTTATTTATTTATTTATATTAAAAAAATCAGTAACTAGTCAGATTGGTTTGGTCCGATCCGATTTTTTAAACACTGATGAGAAAATTAGAGATGATAGCATATGAGATTAGCCTAGTCAGTTGCCGTATGGGCTGAAGATTAACTTAAGATATATGCATTGAATATTGTCACAATTGAAACACCGAAGCTGCCTACTTAAACAATCATTTCAATATACATCTCACTACAAACATCCAAATTGTCGGCCAAATATGACAATGCTTACCTCCCTCAGAAAATTTTCCAGTTGGTCATGCAAATATCTCATCAAGCCAACCAGAGAGACAGAGCAAAATTCATCCCAGCATATGTCAAAGTCAAATTCTGAGGCAACGTGTTAAAGCTGTTGGAGTTGGTAAACATGTCTCAGGCAATTTGCTCGAGATAAAACGACGCCAGGCACGTGCAAATCACGCCGGTATCGTCCCACAGTTTCGTGAGTCCTATTTTATTCCTTTGAAAGATTATTTCTGTTTATCACTCGTCCCATGCAATTTTTGCATATTCGTCCTTCAGGTTTTGCAATTCCGCACTTTTTGCCTTATATATTTTAGTTTTGCATGGAACGGTTTATGGCTTAACACAAATTGCATTGGAGTAACCTCTTATCATGAATTGACTTAACCCCATTTTAAAGTCAGGTTATTAAATGATGGAAATGCCATTTCATTTCTTTTGCAGTACATATTTATTTAGAATGATAATTTTTCCTCAAATAGATTCATCTATGCAAAAGAAAGACTTTCAAAGGAATCGGTGTGTGACTGACGAACGAGTTTTCATGTCTCTAAATTTACTCATAAATTTCGTGGCTCCCATAGTTTTTTTATGGGATGATATTTAAGTTTTAGATAAAAGATGGGTGTTTCTACGATTGAAATTATTTTATGATTATAAGTGCAATATGAATTTTTATATAAATAATCTAAATCATTAAATTATATTAAATAAATAAATAATAAAAATTTTTAATATGAAAAAGTAAGCCTCATTTTTATTTTTAAACTTAATATTTTAATTTATATTATTTTTACTTAGTGCAGCCCAGGAGATTGTCTTATTTTCATTTTGTTTAATATGAACAGAGTATATTTCATTTTAAAATTTTTGAACAGATGTGATGATTCAAAGATACAGAGTGTGGGCCACTTTTCACCCCGGGGTTACAGACGATCCGCTTCCGATTTCTCGTGCATCTTATCTGAAATGAAAATCGGTGCAAAGTCCATGCCACCAGCTGTTAACATGCGAGGAGAAATTTTCTTAGGAATCAACTTCACACCCCGTTAGTTTGAAAATTTTTATATGGACGGCCCCAATGCAAAATTTCATCTAGTCACGGGAAAAAACATTAATCTTTTGGTTGTGACCCAAATATAGTCAAAATAACCATTCTACGATTTAGTTAAGACGGAAACATTATAGTTTGATGCATCTTATCGTTTTTCAATGCAAATAAGCCTCTAGGAAAAAGAACCCACGTTAGCAATAATTCCAACTAGCTTTAGTTATAGAGATTTTCTATATGTAGCCTAAACCATGAATGGAACATCCTTCAACCTTGAATTATATATCTCAACACGGATGGAATTCGATACAACATGAATGTGAGCACATGGGCTGCACATAAGCTGAAGATATAATTAAATATTGTAACACAGCCTGAAACATACATTTATTATGTACCTCGTCAGACATTTGAATGTAAAATTTCACTTTGAACATTCAAATTGTGGGGGCTAATTATGCCAATGCTTGCAATTAATCTATAATTCTATCTACTTTTAGTAAAAAGTCCACATGAATTCTTCAAAATTGCCAACTAATCTTATTCACCCATGCGCCTTTTTTTCTCTCTATAAAACCTTCCGACACTTGGGAATATTTCCTATCTAAATCAATAGCACTCGAAGATGGTTACATTATCATGCATGTGTGCAGCCGTAGTAATGGGCTTAGTGGCCGTGATGACCCGCGCCGGCGTTTTTGCATCACCGCCGGGTCCGGTCGTCGAGTGCGCCTCCGGCAACAATAATTGCACGGTGACCAACGGCTATGGGGCCTTCCCCGATCGGAGCACTTGCCGAGTGGCCTCTGTGGCTTATCCCACAAGCGAGAGGGAATTGTTCTTAGTAGTGTCTAATGCATCGATGAAGAAGCAGAAGATGAAGGCAGTGTCTGTCTATTCCCACAGCATCCCCAAGCTGTCCTGCCCAGGCGGTCCTAGTGGCGCCGGCTTAGCCATAAGCACCATGAACTTAACCCGTGTGGTGAAAGTCAATGCGAGCAGCAGGCAGATGACTGTTGAGAGCGGGATAACCTTGGGATCTCTCATCAACGCTGCGGCATTGAGCGGCCTAGCTCTTCCCCACTCGCCTTACTGGCTGGGGATGACTTTGGGTGGCTTGATTAGCACCGGCTCCCACGGCAGTTCGCTTTTCGGCAAGGGCTCAGCTGTTCATGAATACGTGGTCGGAATGAGGCTGGTTGTGCCGAGCAACATGACGATCGACGGCTACTACGCGAGAATCATCGAGCTAGCTGAAGATGATCCTGATCTTTTAGCAGCCAAGGTTTCTTTGGGTGTTCTCGGTGTTATTTCTCAGGTATGAATTAATATACAACTGAAATGAGTTCACTCGATGAAAATCCCAGAACACTGTAGTCATGCGGTCGTTCACCATTGTTAAAATCGACGGAACCTTCTTCTTTGGATTTCTTTTTTCTTAGTATACGAAGTTTTTTGGTTTTTCATACTTTCCTTTACGAATTCTTGCCGTTGGGAGAAATCACCCCCTACAACAATTCTTATTCCTTCGTATACTTAGCTTTTTGGTCTTTCCTACTGTCCTTTTCGAATTCTTGCTGCCGTTGGGAGAAATCACCACCTACAAGAATCCTTCACAAGAGCACCCACTATCTTTTTATGCGACAAAGTGTATATATTTGTAGTATCCATGCCATTCATCCAGTTAGGACAGCTTATTTAGCAATTTCTCGACAATTTTCTTGTTATTCTACCCGTCTGAGTATCAGATTTGAAGCAATTTTTGTCCAGAAGTCTAAAATAGATGATGGAACGCAACAAAAGTGGATTATCATTGATGTGATCATGCAACTCGAGATAATTAAAAGGTTCAGACTTTTAATTTTCTTTTTGCTTACTTGACAAATATCATTTTTTCGGCAAGTTTTCTGGCCTTGGAATTTTGGGAAATAATCTCAGAAAATGCTTGGTAAAAAATGTAAAAGTATTTGAAATAAGGCACATTTTATTAGTGGAAAGGGAAAGTCCTTTAGAAGAAAAGAAAAATTTTTAACATTCGTCAGTGATAAGAATCCTAATTTGTCATTACGCTTATGCTTTTTATCAAAAAATTTATTTCTTTTATTTTTATTCTCTTTATAAGTAATACCATTTTCTACTCAGTTGATTTTAGTTTTTCAAAAACTTGCTTATTTTTAGCCATTAGATTTGGCTATCTGTAGGTCATTTTACATCATTTATCTGGCTTGGAGATATTTCTCATTTGGGTAAGATGGGCTGATATATAGAAATCTAAATAATCAAAAGCTTGAGTCATGTCCGTGAAGGAGTTATTGGTTTTTGTTTTGGGTCAGTTTGGATTGGTGAAAATGGAGAAAATTAAACGCTTCTTTCAATCCCAAAATGTTGGGGTGAGTGGGATCATAAGCCTATAATTAACATTGTATACGAATTGCAAGTTAGCTGAAATACACGGCCAATATCAAAAAACTGAGATGATAGAGATAACACTATCATATCGACCCAGACATCAACTTAGCCGTGTGCATATGTTTGGATAATGCAATGGTCAGGCATCCAGTAGTCAATGGGTGTGACTTCATCTTCCCACCATCTGAACGGCTTGGATGTGGTTCGCATCTTCATCTTATCGTGATGCCTGATGAATCTGAGTCTAAAAAATTAACCCAGTAGTGATGCTTAATACGTGACAAATGATTTTGTTGTGTAGGTGACTCTTCAATTGCAGCCCATGTTTAAACGGTCCACCAGTTACAGGGTCATGCCAGATACTAGTTTTGAAGAGACCATTGCAGCGTTTGGATCGACAACAGAATTTGGTGACATAGCATGGTACCCTTCGCAAGCTAAAGTGGTGTATCGAGATGATACTCGGGTGCAAACGACCACTGCTGGGAACGGGGTGAATGATTTCACGGGATTCCGGCCACAGCTATCGTTGGTCATCGCCGCCACTCGGGCAGTAGGTTGTATTTGATTCCTTAGTCATTTTGACGATCTGAGTATTGGCTTATGGCCCAAAGCATTTCCGCCCCTGGTCCTTTTTATCTAATGGATAGGACTGTAAACAAAGCAAGCAAGAGCAAGTTTAATGGGCCGAAATACTGGTTAATCTTAGTCCATATCTTAAATAGGCCAAAACAATGAAAGTATCTCCATTAAGACTTTTATAATTATTTTTAAAGCTTGTGAAAAATTATTTTATATCTAAACCATTTATTATGTATACTTTATTTAAATGAGATATTCGAATAAACATAAAATAACTAGTTCTTAACTATTATTTTCATGCTTTCATGAATAATTTAATCTTGTTTCAAGGTAATATCCACTGAAGCTTTAAATTTAAACCGTTTTTAAAAGTTTAATATTCGTAAGATTTTCTATTAGATGTATGATTAAGACATTTCATACACGTTATGATATAACTCTGGAACTTCGACTTTTCTTAATCTAAAGTAAGATTTGCCTTATAAAATTGTTTTACACGCTCATGCATAGGAAATAAAAATGCTCAATAACTGTACTTGGACCACATCTCAGCTCAGTATTTTAGATCCGAGCTCGAGTCTGAATGTTCGGTCTCAAGCTCGACAACCCAAATCTGAACCAGGCTCAAGCTGGCCAGTTTTATTTTGAAAAGTTCTGCTTTGTTTGCACAGTTTCCAACGAGCTGTGCTTTCCTGGATTATGATTAATTCTAGACAAGATGTTCTTTGGATCATGGTTCCCGTTTTACTAACTTTCCTTTTGTTTTACAGAAGAAGCATTTGAGGCGACGCGGAATCCTCGAGGCAAATGTTTGCAGGCGGTAACCCAAGTTACAACGTTGATCGAAACAGGGATGGGCCTGAGGAACAACGGCGGAGGCCTTTTGGAGTTTACTGGCTATCCAGTTATAGGATACCAAAGCAGGATGCAAGCTTCAGGTTCCCATGAAAATTCTTTTTATCCAACTCTTTGCCCTCACACTCACACACACTTTTAAATAAACAAATTAAAAATGGGAAATCATGTTCTAAGAAGCCTATCTTTCACTCGCCATGATTATGGACAGTGATGCATGAATATAAAAATTCTCATTCAGATCTTCAGAATCGGTTGAAATGGGAAATGTGCTTTGGTGGCTTGAATCATTGGCATGGGTGAGAACCAGCAGACTTTGGTTGTTGAATGAGTTTGAGAGAGAGGCCCCTTCAACACATTCCAAGAAGCCAAATATAAGGTGAGAGAGAAGACGAAAATTGCTTGTGCATTGGTAGTCCACCTGTTGTTGACATCATTCAAGTCTCTTACAGGCGACAATCATCTTTTCTCCATCTCCCATGCAATCACCTAATTCTAACTCATTGATTGAAGGGCAAGGATTATTTCATATATTAAACTATTCTATTGAGTCAAGATTTTAGTTGTCAGCTGGTCAATCTATATTGAATGTGATTGGAGATGATGATGGATTAATATTGTGACATGCTGTTTTTAACCAGGTTCATGCCTCAACAGCAGCAACGACAGGCTGCTTACAGTCTGTGGTTGGGACCCAAGGATCCGAGGTCTCTTCTTTCACCAAACCACTGTTAGCATACCCTTAACTAACATATCTAGCTTCTTCGCCGATGTGAAGAAATTGAGAGACATGTACCCCACAGCTCTCTGCGGAACTGAGCTAAACAGCGGATTCCTGTCGAGATTCGTCAAAAACTCAACGGCCTACCTTGGGAAGACGGCCGATTCTCTAGACTTCGACATAACCTACTACCGATCGCGCGATCCGGCGACCCCTCGTCTGTATGAAGATGTGTTGGAGGAGATTGAGCAGATGGCATTGTTTAAGTATGACGGATTGCCTCACTGGGGCAAGAATAGAAATGTTGGCTTTCTGGGAGCAAGGGCTAAGTATGGTTTGAAAGGAGACAAGTTCGTGGCTGCAATGAGCAAGTATGATCCTGATGGCTTGTTTTCTTCCGAATGGACGGATGGGATCTTAGGTCTGCGCGGTGCGACGGTGATGATCGATCGCAAGGGCTGCGCTCTTGAAGGACTATGCATCTGCTCCTTTGATGAACATTGCGCCCCGGATAAGGGTTACTACTGTAGCTCGGGCCTTGTATATACAGGAGCTAGAGTATGCCGGAGGGCGAATGTTTCTTAAGGATGTTATTCTTGGTAAAAACAATTGAACCTTGTTAAGTATCGTTTATATTTTCCTTTGACTACCACGCTGTTTTGCATCTAAACTTGGGTGGCCTTCGTTGGGATGATGAAACAGCAACCACCACCGTACGGTAATGACCTTTCACTAGTCCATACGTAGATTAGATTGCTAATAATATTTTTAACCATCCAAATGAAGAGACAAAGACATTAAAATCTTTGCATCAAAACCCTCCACGTGAAAGGAAAATAATGGAGTCCTTGTTATTAAATAATGAGTGTGTGAAGTTCTTTTCTAGTCAAGTCCTACTAAAGCTCTCTACCGTCGAGGTTAGAGTCTCACCTTTGTATGGTCCATGCACCCCATCCAAGATAGGGATGCAATGTTTGTATGTTAATGACGGAAAGTTGATATTTTCGTGCTGCCGGTAATGGGTTATGACAGAAGAATAAAAAACAGCAATGATAACACCCACTTTCAAATGCAGCCCAATAGGCCCCGCAAAGGCTGCCACGGAACTTTCAAATGATGCACAACAAGACTGTGAGATGTAATGATATACAGCAAATGGCCGACTAACGATGAACGGCACAGCTGTGAGATGGAGTGATTTACAACAATTGGGCGAATTTCAATTATAGATTTCTTTTTTTGATCCTTTTTTGCCGCATAGATGATGGAAGAACAAGTTGTCGTGGAAGATGGCATTATGATGCTGTCTTTGACTAGACCTAAAAAACTAGTTTCTTTCAATCTTTTATGTTAGTCTGCGGAGCACATTGGCTCTTGGATAGGTTGGGTGATATAACTGGATAAATTGAAAAACATTTTAAGCCTTGAATAAATAACTCCAGCTTTTCATATTAAATAGTATTGATGCCTAGCAGCTGATCATTAAGTTACAAATTTGACCTTAAGATGGTAACCTTAGCAAGTGAAAGCAAAAATATATGAATTCGCTAGTGTGATCTAATCATGAAAGATTTATGCATTTAGAATGATTTAAATTTATTTTATATTAATTTTAGAATTTTTTAAAAATTATATTGAACCAGTTTGACTGTGGACCAGGCTCTTGACAGGTTTAATCACCAGCCCAGTTTTAACAACATTGATTCTATCCAATAAATTCATTAATTGGGCTTCGCACGTTATCATTCAACGTACTCTAAAAAATTACTTTGGTCTCAGAGTTTAATTTAGCAAGCATTAGGGAAAGTAAATTGCAACCCTCAGGTCCAAACTTTTATTATTTCGGTGCTTTACTTCAATTAACCAATCATTAGAAGATTGAATTGCAATGCAACACTCACAATCGAAAAGTATCAAGCCCATTACTGGCCATGTGGACCCATGTAGCTATTTTAAGCTTACTGCTGTCTGCTTTCCCTGAGCGCGCGTGGCAGAAACAAAAACTTCACCCTGACCCGCTGGAATAGTTTTTTTTATAATATATGTAAAGACAATCATATACTTACCTAATTTTTTACTCCAATTAAAAGAGTACAATAAAACTTTTAATTATTAGGGAACTCTAACACAAAACTCTACCTCATTATCACATTATACCACATCAAATCCCCAAACCTAATGGAATACCAATGGGATACTGCTCTCGGCTACTGCACAGTCCATAAAATATAAGTCCATAGAATATAAGACTATGTAAGACACATGCTCTCTTGGAGTCCTCCCATAGGTATGAATCTATATCCAAGTTGCATATTAGCTATATATACATACTGACTACTCACTCATGCTAAAGTATAAATAGGCTAGGTATGTACCCCTAAAACATAAGCCTTTGCTATTAGTTTATATCTTCTAAAAAGAGTTTTATTTACAGGCTTGAGCATTTGAGTGTTTACGCCGGGAATACCCTTGGCGTCCTTTAACCTATTTCCAGTCATGTAGGATTATCAAAGTATTTGCTCAGGAACCACATCATCACTTAGTTTGGGGACAACCCAAATAAATATATATTTAATGTAATTAATTTTTGACTTTTTCATAATCAATTCTATCTATTTATTGTTGAGAAAAAGCTGAGAAGGAAACATTATATAATTAATTTTTATTATTTTATAATATTTATGATTAAATAACATGATGCTTCTTATGAACTTTTAAGATCTAAATGGGCTTCCAGACAAATAATAATAACAGCACTACATACTTGCACGAGGCACCGTCGTGATGATGGGATTAGCCTAATTAGTTGGCACATAGATGGAGCCCATGGGATGAAGGGGAGATTAATATTTAGAAATTGAATGTTGTCGCATTTGAACACTATGTATAGCTACCTACTTTAGTGAAATGTCATTATAAATTTCACTAGAAACGTCCAAATTAATTGTCGGCCAATCATGACAATGCTTACATTCCACAGAATTTTATCCAGTTCATCATACGCTACATGTCAACGCTCCAGCACATTCAATTCATCTCATCACACCTCCCAGAGAGAGCTAAATTCATCCCAAATGTCAAGTCTATGTTGGGAGGAGGTTACGTGTCAAAGCCGTTGGAGTTGGAAAACATATCATATATAAGCTGTCACACCATTTGCGTTCCATGCTTGGAAAAAATACGATTTCTGGAGGCTTCAGCCTTTAGTGAGGTAGACAAAAGAAATCTTGAAAAAAGGCATTTGCCAACCATGCATTAAAGCCGCGTGTTTCTTTCTCAGTAATTAAATACTTGTTAGGGATGGAAAAAGATTATTGGAAAGAGCGTGAGAAATAAGAACATAATTATGTATCCATGATTCCACGTATGGTTTTTTTCCTTTTTTTTTTTCTTTTTTAAAGGATGTTTGTTTTTACTTAGGACGTTTTGCATATATGCGTTTAAGTTTTTATATTTAGCATATTTTTGCTCTCGTAACGCTTCAAATGGTGGAATAGCCTTTAAATATAAATATTTTGCAAAACAACCCCTTTCATTAGGGTCAGTTAGAAAATGGCATGGTCCCCCTTTCATTAATCCACCCTCCATGTGTAGTCAACCACGCACCCAGCTCATTAAGTCATATGGGACCAAATTCCTTTTCGAAAATTAAGTTAAGGTGCACCTTAAAAGTCAAAACATTCAAAGTAGGGTTCACCAAGTTCATCTAACCATTTTGGTTATCAAGAGTGGAACAAAAATGATTATGGACACCCTTTAATGGCCTTAACTACAGTGGCCAGAAAGTTTGGTCAAAGTTTAATCATTTGATGATATTTATTTAATTAGATCTCTAATTTTTATGGTTTATTTCTATTATTTGAATCCTTTTATTGCAAAAATAATGTCAAGTTTGATCCAAAAATAACTTTTAGTAGCCTTGATCAAAGTTTGATTATTGAAAGATATTCATCCAATCGCATCTCTAAATTTCAGGGTTTGTCTCTATGATCTAATTCAATGATCATCAAAGATCAAGTAAGGTACAATCTAGGGCTACCTTTTTATCACCTTGATCATAGACATAAGGGGCCACCATTTTTGGTTAAAGATCGATCATTGAGGTACAATTTTATCTTTAAAATATTTAATTTTACTTTCCATGAGCAAACTCACAAAATTGTCACCATGGCTTGCAAATATTTATTTGCAAAATCTAAAATTATAAACTTAAAATTACAAAATCTAAAAACTTGATGAAGGTATATCTAGAAAGCCCTTGTTGTTAATTGTCCTAACACGCGTGCATATTTACGCGTATGTGATATCAGTCGGTTGGAATGCACAACACTTATCAATTACTTAAGTTACTTTTAATGAAATAAGTCACTTTAATTTCACAGCTAAATCAACAACCAAACACTCTTGAGTAAAACAACTTAGAAAGGATAGCCGATTTTATCCAAGAGTCACAATTAATTGGCATTTAAGGTGCGTCATGTGTGAAGTTTTAGGAGTATTGATTGGTGTACGTCCAATGAAGGTGACTTTCCCATTTGAGGTTTTCTTAATGCACTTCATCGATCGTTCTCATTAACTCCGTGTAGAGAGGACTTTAGTCATCTAACCTGGGTTGTCTTCTAATCATCCAGTAGATACCAATAAGTACCTAGTTACCATACACCGGCCCATTCACCATTTCGACTGGTTCTCAGCTTCAAAGACGGATTGCATATATATGTTGAGGGCCAGTTAGTTTAGATGGAATTGGAATTCATGGGAATGGATTCATGAAAAACACGTTTTTCAAGATTTGATTTAACATATTCTTTCTGAAAATTCTAACTTTTCAATCATTGCCAATCTTTTTAATTATTAAAATCTATGGGAATGTATTCATGAAAAACAAGTTTTTCAAGCCTTGATTCAACATATATTCTTTACCATAATCTTAATTTTTCTATCATGGCTTATCTTTTTAATTATTACACACTTATTTATTTTAATTTTATTCATTTTATGCATCAAATCATCCATATATTTTCCAGTCCATTCCATTCCATCTAAACAAACACGCCCTATTTTAGGTAATCTTGGATAAGAGGGTAACTTTTGGTAAAAAGCAGTGAAGTAATAAATAAATTTAAATTAGTAATAAAAATATAAATCCTGATGAGCAGAAGTAGACACCAAGGATAATTAGTAAATCTCACAAGGGAGAACCTCCAGCCCAAATACACCCCAAGATTCAAGTAGGTCAGTGACTAGTATTGCCTTTAAGGTTTCGTGTACTCAAAAACTAGAAAAAGGAATACACTCCAAACACTACCATTACTCTTCTGGCTTCTGAGAAAATGGGAGTGGGAATATTGGCTGTGCATCTTACCTGTAATGAAAATCGGTGCAAAGTCCACTTACCCAGCTGTTAACATACCAAGATGATTTGGAGGAATGCATTCTAAGGAGAATTTTCCCAGGAACCAGATCACACCTCGTAGTTCGGAAATTTTATGGTAGGCACCATAGAAAATTTTCATGTAATCATGGGATAAAGCTTATAATCTTTTGTTTGTGACCAAACAATTAAGCAAAATAACAATTAGGTAACCCTATATTTCCTTAAAAGTTAAGACAGAAACATTTTATAACTTTCCTTTAAATTTTTTTTGCATGAAATATTTTTATGCATATTATATTTTTCTGGGGTGTATTTGGATAAAGAGATCATATTTGAAATACGCCCCTTTTATACACTTTCCATGTAATGCTATACTATAATAATTTTCAATAATCTTATTTTTTGTTATTATTATCTATATTCTAAATTCTTATTTCTTATTTTTCATAAAAAATATATTTTATGAACATTGCTTATTATTTTACTGATATTTTCAAATACACCTTTTTAACGTACCATCTGTCAAATATATCCTAATCAACCTTAATGCAAATGCCTCTAAGGAAAAAGAACCCATATTGGTAACAATTCCAACTAATTTTTAGTGTAGAGGTTTTCTATAACTTTTTGCATTGTACGCATACATCCCAGCTCACACGGACGGAATTAGATGCGACATGGATGTGAGCAATGGCCTATACGTAAGCTTAAGATATCATTAAATACTGTAATATCTGAAACATTAATTGCCGACCAAGTCAAACATTTGAATATAAATTTCACCACAAACATCCAAATGGTCGGGCTAATCATGTCAATGCTTGCACTTCATCTGTAATTCTATCTTCTTAGTCAAACATTTATGTGAACACTTCAAAATTTCCAACTAATCTTATCAATCCATGCAACCTTTTATTCTCTCTATAAAAACCTCTAACACTTGGGTATATTTCCCATCTAAGTCAATAGCTTTTGAAGATGGCCAAGTTATCATACATGTATGCAATCGTAGCAATGGCCCTAGTGACCATGTTGACCCACACCGGCGTTTTTGCCTCACCGCCAGGTCCGGTCGTCGAGTGCGCATCCGGCAACGATAATTGCACGGTGACCAACGGCTACGGGGCCTTCCCTGACTGGAGCACCTGCCGAGTGGCGTCGGTGGCTTATCCCACAAACGAGAGTGAATTGTTCTTAGTAGTGTCTAATGCATCCGTGAAGAAGCAGAAGATGAAGGCAGTGTCTGTCTACTCCCACAGCATCCCCAAGCTGTCGTGCCCAGGCGGCCCTAGCGGTGCTGGCTTGGCCATAAGCACCATGCATTTAAACCGTGTGATGAAGGTTAACGCGAGCAGCATGCAGATGACTGTTGAGAGCGGGATAACCTTGGGATCGCTCATCAAAGCTGCAGCAGACAGCGGCCTAGCGCTCCCCCACTCGCCTTACTGGCTGGGGATGACCTTGGGTGGCTTGATTAGCACAGGCTCCCATGGCAGTTCGCTTTTCGGCAAGGGCTCAGCTGTTCACGAGTACGTTGTCGGTATGAGGCTGGTCGCGCCGAGCAACGTGTCGATCGACGGCTACTATGCGAGAATCATCGAGCTAGGTGAAGATGTCCTGATCTTTTAGCAGCCAAAGTGTCTTTAGGTGTTCTCGGTGTTATTTCTCAGGTATTATCAATATGATAGATACCTTCTTTTCTCAATAATTCTTAAATCTTACTTAACGATAGCTTTTCCAAATGCTTCCAGAAACATGATATTAAAATCGACGGAAACCTTTTCTTATAGTTTCTTATTTTTCAATAGCTTTCTGGTCTTTCCTACTTTCCTTTTCGAATTCCTGTCATTCGGAGAAAATTACGTTGCCGACTGGCAATGGCATCCTTCGCAACTGCACCCACTATCTTCACACGTGACCAAGTTAATATTTGTGGCGTCCATTCCATTCATCCAGTTAGGACAACTTATTTAGGTATTTGTCAACAATTTTCCTGTGGTTCTGTCATGTGAGTGTTAGATTTAAAGAAAATTTGGTACAAAGGTCTAAAATAGATGATGGGACCGAGACAAAAGCGAGACGTCATTGACGTGACCATCCATACAATTGCCATGCAGATTTTTAATGCTCTTTTGCTTACTTGACAAATTATATTACCCGAGGTGATGTAATGGAATAATTCCAACGAAATTTTCATGAACCTTCTTGTTTTAGGTCATGAGGGATGGTTGGACAAAGGGAACCTCACCAAATGCACTTAGAGATGCTTCTTTGGCTAGGATTATAAATATAATTTTAATAAGATTTTTGCTAGTTTACAAAATTAAAATTATTGGAGAGTAAATATACACACTTTAAAATGTTTATCTTGAATAATTTTAATTTTGTATCCTACCAAAGATTTTATCAAGATATTATTAACTTTCCTAATTTAAAAAAAGCATTTGTAAGCATATTAGTCCGGATTGGACGTTATCCAATCACCTTGTAGCACAAAGTCAAAAACGTTTCCGAAAATTTCCATGGAACTAGTACCATTACATCACTTCAGTTATATTATGCAGCCATTTTGGTAGCCTTGGAATTTTGGGAATAGTGTCAGAAAATGCTTGGTGAATATTGGAAGGGTATTTAAAGTAAGACCCATTTGGTTAGAAGAAAGAAATTTTCCCAGAAAATTTGCAAGAGTACCTCAGGATTTGCTTAAATTGCATTTTACACAGCTTAACTTTAAATTTCGCTTGCTCAGTCCACAGTCCAAAAAACCCAATGGTGATGTTAAATTCATGAATATGATTTTTATGGCGTAGGTGACTCTTCAATTACAGCCCATGTTTAAACGGTCCACCAGTTATAGGGTCATGCCAGACACCAGTTTTGAAGGGACAATTGCTACATTTGGATCGAAGACAGAATTCGGCGACATAACATGGTATCCCTCGCAAGCTAAAGTGGTGTATAGAGACGATTCTCGGGTGCCAATAACAACTGCTGGGAATGGGGAGAATGATTTCACGGGATTCCGGCCGCATCTTTCGGTGGTCATCGCCTCCACTCGGGCAGTAGGTTGTATTTTATCGCAATTCATATCTTAAATAAGCCAAAATAAGGAAATTATTTACATTTGTTATGATCTATTAAACCTTTTATAATTATTTTTATGGCCCATGATAGATGATCGATATATCTAAACATTTAATGTGCATATTTTAAGCAGATGAGATATTCTAATAAATATAAAATAATTTACAATTTTAAATAATTCTTAAATTTTATTTTTATCTTTTTCATGCAGGTTTTAATTTTGTCTCTAATGCGAAGACTCACACACACAAATATAGTAAATAAAAATTCTCAGTGATTTTAACTTGAACCACAGGCTCTGTATTTTAAAGCCGAACTTGAGTCTCAATATCCGATCTCCATCTCGATTACTCAAGCCTGAACCAGGCTCAAGTTAGGCAGTTTTATTTTGAGCAGATTAGCGTGTTCTTTGAACAAGCTTTGCTTCCCTGGATGGCTTATTATTGAGGCTTTTCCTTGGTTTTACAGAAGAAACATTTGAGAAGACGCGGAATCCTGCTGGCAAGTGTGTGAAGGCGGCAGCCCAAGTTATAACGTTGATGGAGATAGGGATGGGCCTGAAGAACGACGGCGCCGGAGACCTTTTGGAGTTTACAGGCTATCCAGTTATAGGATACCAGAGCAGGATGCAATCTGCAGGTTGCTTCCATGAAAATTCTTTTTATTCAACTCTTTGCTCTCACTTTCACACACCTTACAAGAAACAAATTAAACGTGGAAAATCATATTCCGAGATGCCTATCGTTCGCTCGCCATGATTTTGGACTTGTGATGCATGAATATGAACCACTAGAAAACTTAAAATGCTCATTAAGATCTTCATGGAAGGGTTGAAATGTGAAATGTGTATGGTGGCTTGAATCATTGGAATGGGCGAGTGCCAGCAGGTTTGAAACCATAAATACTAGATTTTGTTGGTTGAATGAGTTGTGGAGATGGCCTTTTCAACCCATTCCAAGAAGTCAAATATAAGAATGAGAGAGAAGAAGAGAATTGCTTGTGGAATGGTATTCCACCTGTTCTCATTCAAGTCTGTCACAGGCAACGGTCATCTTATTTCTATATCCCTTGCAATCACCTAATTGTAACCCATTGATTGAAGGGCAAGGATTATTTCATGTTTTAAACTATTCTTTATTAAGTCAAGATTTTAGCTGTCAGCAGCTCGATTTATGTAGAGTATGATTGGAGATGATGATGGATTAATATTGTGACATGCTGTTTTTAACCAGGTTCATGCCTCAACAGCAGTGCCAATGGGCTGCTTACAGTCTGTGGCTGGGACCCAAGGATCCGAGGGCTCTTCTTTCACCAAACCACTGTTAGCATCCCCCTAATTAACATAACTCACTTCATTGCCGATGTGAAGAAATTGAGAGACATGTACCCCACAGCTCTCTGTGGCACTGAGTTATACAGCGGGTTCTTGTCGAGATTTGTCAGAAACTCAACAGCCTACCTTGGGAAGACGGCCGATTCTCTAGACATCGACATAACCTACTACCGATCTCGCAATCCCGCCACCCCTCGTCTGTATGAAGATGTGCTGGAGGAGATTGAGCAGATGGCATTGTTTAAGTATGGTGGATTGCCTCACTGGGGGAAGAATAGAAATGTTGCCTTTCTAGGAGCAAGGGCCAAGTATGGTTCGAAAGGAGACAAGTTCGTGGCTGCAATGAGCAAGTATGATCCTGATGGATTGTTTTCTTCGGAATGGACGGATGGGATCATGGGTTTGCGTGGTGCGAAGGTGGTGATCGATGCTAAGGGTTGCGCTCTTGAAGGACTATGCATCTGCTCCCTTGATGAGCATTGCGCCCCAGATAAGGGCTACTACTGTCGCATGGGCCATGTTTATACGGAAGCTAGAGTATGCAGGAGGGTGAATGTTTCTTAAAGATGTTATTATTGGTATAAATAAGTGAAACTTCCGCTCAATACGCAGGAGAGTTAATGTTGCTTGAGGATGTTATCATTAGTAAAAATAAGTGAAACTTCAGGGTTATAGATTCAGTACTATGGTTTGGATTGTGAAAATATATATGGCGAAATGAATTCAGGTATACAGAAATGGGTTGAAATTTATGAAATGCATCTATTAATCCACGAAATTGAAACGTACTGGGAGGGTCGAAACATTGCATCATGCTTCATAGACTCTACTGATTCCACGGGCTGGAATCAATTTGTGAAAATAGCCAATCTCTGATTATATAAATTAGACAGTTCATTGCATTAATAGTGGATTTTGAGACGTCATTTATCTTTAATAATCATGATTAATTTGAGACTTTCGTGTGTTTTTCAAACAGGTTCGTTCCTTAGCTGGGCCTGCTGACAGCTTGTTTCTTCAACCTAAGAATCCAAGACTTTTTTTTTTTCCCTACCAAAACGCTCTTTGCGCTCTTGACTAACATATCTAGCTTCTTTGCCCCTTGCTAGAGTGTGCAGGAGGGATTAATGTTTCATAAGATGCTATTCCTAGAGGAAGACAATATGCGACATATTGTCTGAAAAGTCATCCATTGAATAAGTGTGGTTTCAAAATTAATTCTTAGTATTTTTTTTGCCTCAATTATTTTCATGACATTCATGACTCAATTTTGGATTGACACATGATTTTGAGGGTTTTTATAAAATAGATCCTATAAATTTGCTTTTGTAAATTAGACGTTTTTTTTATTTTTTAAAAAATAGATTTTAAAAGTTTTCAATTATTAACTGGTAGAGTTAGATCCAACGGTGTTAACTGCAAGATTTATTGTATAAAAATCTAAAATTTTCAGGAGCTATTTTATACATATGCAAGGATTTAATTTATAATTAGACAAACTTACCCCTAAAATCTCGCATAAACACCCAACTTCAATAACAGTTCAAATTGTAGCACGCTTTTTATTCTCTATGACCTGTCAACAAGCATGATGGCAACGATGATAATGTCAATGGATTTCACGCATGTTGCACGAGCTCTGGAGGCCATAGTAGTCCCGCTGGAAAAAATGTTCTTTGAATCTCCGCATTTTGTCTTAGTTTTGTGCCATCCGTCGTAAATCCAAGACCCGTGCCGTTCTTATGCACCGGTCTATAGACAGGAGCGAATTTTAATAAGATGAATCAAATTGAGAAGAAATATTGGGAGCTAGAGTCATTGTCTATTGTAACAGGGGTTGGCTGCTGGTTCGAGATATTAATATAAAAAAAGTCTGTCTATCTTATATTTTTTTACTTTATTTTTAATTATTGTCGATAGAATATTACATCATTTCTTTTATTTTCCTCTGCTTTCTTATATTTTCTTTTTTCTACTTCTTTTCTCAATTTTCAACTCGGGGAACATGGTAAAAAATTTTCTACCATTGTTTATGTGAGTTGAGATTTAATTCTCAAATAATTTTATTTTTTCATTATTACTAATATTTTTAATTATTTTCTTGATCTTTTTATATAAAAAATTTACTTATTTTTATCTTTAATTATTTTATTTATAATCATTATTATTATCACATAACACCATTTTCTCTTTTTCCGTTGATAAGCTTTTTGGCTAAATGCTTACTATATCATTTATAACAGTAAGCGGCTACTATGTTATAATAGTCTGTGGTCACACTTTTAAGGTATTATTCACTTTAGATCATTACAATGTCCTTCGATTTTGCTCATCTATGGTTGATGCCCATACAACTCTTACAAAAAGTGTTTCAATAAGTTTCCACATAACCTTATAATTTAAAGTTTAAGAACTTTCTTTCTCATTTAAATGTTAGACAGTTCACTCTTGTCACCTTTCGCTTAGAAGCCTGTAAGGAGTCACACCTTATCCAGGCTCTTTTATTAGCCTCGACAATCACTTCCCGCCCTCATCAGCCCCGGATGGTATAGGCCCACTAGCTTCCGTCTAGTTCATCTCCGAACCACTCTACTAGTGTCAGCGCCCACGCAATGGGTTTTCGATTTTCAGGGAGCATGGGTGACAAGTTAAACTCTTAAATTCATATTTTCTTCAACAAAATCAAGCAAAACGGGGTTTAGTAACAAGGTGTTGGACATCAGAATAAAGAAAACAGAACGGTGAAGTAAGAACGAAATGGGCTGACCACCGACTTAAAGTGCCGGCACTACGGCGTCGAATTCGCTGGACGCTGTTTCCCCCCTTTCACAATCCGACACCGCGGTGTCAACTTGGGCGCCGCGGCGTGTTGGGATTGTGAAGAATACTGCACGACGGCCATCTTTCCCCATCCTGCTGGGATACATGAGTGTAGACAAAAGACAATGTTTCTAGAGAACGAATCAACTCGGTTGCAGAAGCAAGTCACCGACCTGCGAACTAAGCTCTAAAGGTTGATGGAAGAATTAGTTGATAGCGGATAAGTGAGGGTAAACGTCCCCCGTGCATGGGTCACAACTGAAGGGTAGCTTATGCCAAACGTCCTGAAATCAAAATTGCGATACGTTGGGATTGTGAAAATCAAACAGGACAATAATATGTCGTGAAGTTTGATTTTGAAACAGAGACAGAAACATTGCTATTGATCTTGGAAATGCTGCAAGGTGTGGTTGATCGCCTAGGCAACAAAATGCCTTCTTTGGTTCGGCTGCTAGCTAGCTTAGGCAGCAGATCACAGTGGAAAAAAATGCAAAATCAGCCTGGCAGCTTCTACATTACTCATTGGTCGCGTAATCAGGCTCCGTCTTCATGCCTCTCAGCTGGTCGCGTAGGCAGGTATTTCCCTTATGGAGTTGCGTAACCAGAACAGAGCCCACCTCTCTCCATCTGCTCGTGTAGACAGAGTGTGCAGGCCAGCAAGCTACCATCTCTCCTGGCAGTTTGCGTAAGCAGCTATCGTCTCCACTCAGAACGCATAGGCAGCAACGTCTTTTACGAATGGGGCAGCTGGCTATCCAGGTCGCGTAGCCAGGAGACTTTCTCACCTCCGTCCATTCGCAACTACCTTGACAATGACGTTCCCTTAAGCAGAGATTGCGTAGACGAGGTGCCACGGCTGGAGCTCGCGTAGGCAGAGTAGGGACCACGTAACCGCTCCCTCCATCAGCTCGTGTAGGCAGAGCGAGGACCACGTAACAGCTCCCTCCATCAGCTCGCGTCGGCGGAGAGAAATGAAGGGGCAACCATCCACAAGCATCGCCTGACTACACGACCTGATCGCGTAGGCAAAGGGGCAGGAAGCCACGACCGGATTTACCACTCACGGATGCAGAATGGGAGCCGTAACCAAACAGGGGGGTCGCGTCAGCAAATGGCGAAGGGTCTTCTCCAACGCCGTTCATTCGCATAACCAAAGTGGACGTTGGAATCAGCCGTTGGATAAAATTGCCATAACTTTCGTTAACTTTAATTGAGCAATTCAAAGTCTGTGAAATGGTGCAGGCAAGACCCTTGTTTCAGAAACAAACTTACGGCATACAGCTCTCAGCATATAGATAAAGAGTTGCATAATAACGGAGCCAACATTAATTCTGCCATGGCAGTTAACGGAGGAATCCTTGTGGCATTTAGTCCCTCAGATGATGGTCAAGTGATATTACGGTTTGACGGAGAAGTGAGATTCGGTGTTGATGATGAATTGAAATTAAAAGATAGAGAAAATATTCGAAGTTGTTGGCGGTGAGCAGCGTGGACAACAACATCTCTATCTTGGTAGCAACGGCAGGAAGAGAATCCACTCGCGTAGTCAGGTAGAGATGACAAGTCGCGTAGGCAGGCCATTCCTTGGCAACTCACACAAGCAAACGGCATCGCTGGCCGAAGGCAGCGACACCGAAATTGGAAGCAATGGGGGACCCTTTTTCACCCACATGCAAAATTTTTCCATGCGGCAGGAAATTCCATGACATGAATTCAAGTTGTGGGCCACTTCCATGTCATGAAGTCAAGCGGCAGCCCACGTTCAAAAGCAAAACGTTCAAGTTGTGGGCCACGTCCATGTCATGAAACCAAGCTGCAGCCCACGTTCAAAAGCAAAACGTTCTGGCCAGTTGGTGCACTGAGAAGATAACGTAGGCAGCGGTAAGACGTCCTACACTACGGGCCAGTTTGGCCGCGCATTTCAGATGTGTTAAAGCACTTTCAGACATGTAAACGCACCGTGGAAATTCAACTCTTTGTTTGGCAGTTAGCCGCACTTTTCACTCACAGAGAAAGCTTGTTTTATGCGTTTTTGCGGAAGCTGTAAATTAATGTTTCTCATAAAAGCGATTCTACAATAGCACTTTTGAAGAAGTGCTCAAATCAAACGCGCGGCCAATTTGGCCCGTGCGTAGGCAGCTGCTTTGCCAAACAGAAATCTTAGTCGCGAAGCCAGAGACGCTGTCTAGTGGCGTTGGCAAAGAACAAAGTCATTCATCTTGCCAGCGCCACCAGCGCCATATTCTCGCGCACGTGCGACTATTTGCCTACAATGCAATCAACCCCTCAATCGTTAGCCCTAGGAGTATTTTGCATGAGAAAAATAATTTGAGCGGCTTCATTCAGTTAAACCACAAAGGACGCAATTAAAAGAAAATAAATATTCTAGCAACCAAACATTGGCTTAAGCGATTAATGGAAATGCATTGAAATTCTGCTTTGTGCATAGGCTGCTTATGGCTAGAATTTTTATGGGATTAGCATCCAAGGCCACTCATCACAAAAATAAGAACAGGTCACGCCCATGTGTTTTGAGGCATCGAGAAGTTTAAGCAGATTATTAAATGACTAATTTGATAATTTTACCAAATTATTAAATATTTTGATAAAATAGTATTTTCATTACATTATTGAAAAATCATTACAAAATATTGGAAGTGAAATAATTTGCAAAATTTCTTTTCCAATAAAAAGTGTTTTGTTGACTCTACTACCAAGTAGCAAAGGCAAAGATAAAATACAATCTATAGAAAAATTACATTCCACTAGCAAGTAGCAAAGGTAAAGGCTAACTTATGGAAAATTTGTACAACACTACTGTTTGGATCCTCCCCAAATATAATGCTGATGTGGCTCTTAAGAAGATCCCGCCTTGAATCCTACAAGACTAAAACAAAACTCAGAGGACACCAAGAGTGTTCTCGATGTTAACACTCCGACGCTCAAGTCAGTAAGGGAACTTTTTTAGAAATGATGAGATTATAGTGAGAGTTTGTGTTTTGATGCACATACCTGGGTGTATTTATAGTTGAGCATGGGTGCATAATTAGGGTACCTACGTAGCTTGTACGCGAGTAGGATAAAGATCATTGCTTAGAGAAAGATTCAAGAAGGATATGCATCTGAATCCTAATCTCATGGGACTACATAGTAGCTGGAAAAGGTATCCCATTGGGGTTGAGATCTGACATAGTGCAGTGTTAGGTGGATACTCGAATATCTGTGTTAGGATTTTCACACACCAGTCCCTCTTGAGAGGACATAAGTGAAGCTTATCTTCTCAGTCACTTGATTCTTGATGCACGTCTTTGACGTGGCTCTGTTCTTCAGTGCTCATGTACACTTCTGTTGAACATGCTCACTTTATTGCAGGTTTCGTCCATTTGACCGCTCTGGGAGATTCGAAATGTTGATGATCGGTTCCGCTCTAAGGAAATGTTCTGTTGACTAGGATGATCTCGGGGACCTATACAGTATAGGCTCAGTTATGCTCTTACGGACTTCAAGAGCTCTTAGATCGATTTTGCAAAAAGGGAATGCTACAACGGATCTGCGCGACTCTAGTTAGGTTTGGCTCTGAAGGACCCATGGGCTTTTGCACCGATTTCACAAATGGGAATGCTACAGCAGATCTACATACTTTGGCTCAGTTCCACTCTGAAGGACCCATGGGCTCTTGCATCGATTCTATAAACGAGAATACTTGGACGGATCTGAAAGCCTTAAACTTGGCGTGTCCTTTCGCGCCTTCTTAGTATTTTGAAATCTATCAGTGATCACTTCATGATGGCTTTTATTGGTAAGGGGTCGACTCTTAATTACCACCACCCATCCACATGTAC
>JAYJMB010059528.1:16389-26791 GCA_036873735.1 Pouteria campechiana | reverse complement strand
GCGGGACAAAATAACTGTCCAATTTTTTAGCAGTAATGTTTTTTTAATAATGAAGCGGGATTGGAAATTTATTTCGGGACCTGAAGCGTAATTTATTAATTGCAACTAAACTCCCCTTTCCAGTGCATCCATAGTCTAGTTAAATGGTAAAAATGCTCTTCCATTTCCTTAAGCGTAGTAAATATTTTATTTGGAATGATAATTTTGTCCTTGACACAATCTCATCCATTTCAGCGGCTCGTTCCCTCGCACGTGCATTTGCATAAGCACGCGTGTCCTGACTCTCTCTCTTTCAATTCTCTACTCGCGAGGAAACGCTTTTTGCCTTCGTCATCGTCGGCAGTAGCCGAAAGGGCAGTGTCCGCCTTCGCTTCCGTCCATCTCTTCGCAGCTGCACCCGAGAGAGAGAGAGAGAGAGAGAAGAAAAGAGCGGATGGCAACGGGGAGAAACGGTGTAGTATTCGTCACGACGAATGCGTATCTGGAGAGCAAGAAGGCTCTGGCCTCGAATCCTCGCCGTCCGTACTACAGACCGGGACGGATCGATGTCGATTCCATTTCCAAACAGCACCAGCTGATTGCGTCTCCGACTGGTAAGAAATGATGGAAAGAAGATGGAAATTGGAATCGGATTCTCATTTTTTGAGGAATTCGTTGTTGAATTGGGGAATTCTATGATTAATGCTCCTTGTTCGTATTGTAGGGTTTCAAAAGGTGAGAATGGCAGCCTCGAGCGGCGCGATGCTGTCGTCTACGTCTCGGAAACCTTATCCTCGCAAGTCTCCGGAGCGGACGGGTTGGGACCCTCTGTGCATGAAGGTGTGGATGTGTTTCAGATTGCTGACACTCATTTCCACGGGCTTGGGCTGAATTGCAATACCGATACTGGGTTGGCCTTTTTTCATAGTTCGACCCGCCCGCTTGGCCCGTCCGTAATGACAAGCAACAATCCATTTATTTTCTTTGTTGTTTCTTTACAGTTTTTCCATAACTGCAAGCTCCAGATTAACTGTTTCTAGTTTTAATTTTAATTATTTTGCTGCAAATTAAAGCATAAACAGGTGAAAATAGATTATAATTCGAGAAATCTACAAACCAATTTCAAATATCTTCACATTGGTACGACCCATGTTGGTGGGCTGTCTGGGTCTGACCCTTACCGAGCTCCGCGTGGATCCAAACCATGAATCAAGCAAGTAGAAGAATGCCTTATTACAGCAGCTGGCATGTGGACCCCAGCTAAATACAAATCATTAACATAGACGTGCCCATATTTGACATATAAGTTAAAAGATCCCCATTCGCTCCATTAATTTTTCCCTATTTATGTATCTGATTCTGTTTTGACGAGGGAAAAGGAAAAGACAGAAAGACGATTTTTTGTAATAAAAAAAATCTTTTGAAAAAATGGATGTAAAAAAAAAGAAAAATTCATTTGGCAAATGCAAAAAATGTATGTGTGAGAAACAAGTTTGTTTGTGATTCTTGTAATCTGTTCTCTATCACCAGGCTATCAGATGTTTTATGTTGGGGTTGTTGTTCAAAGTCATGGAATGGATTCTTGTCTTGTGACAGTGATCAATCCGTACTCGAAACAGTTTCAAGTAGCTCTTTGCACTTGACTGATTATGGTTTCAAGATGAAGATCTTTTTTTGCCTCTCCCCACATGCTATCGATTTGCATATTTGTTATCAAGTGTTCGATTCTTGACTTTTAATTGTTAAAATAAGCTCCAACTCATTTTAGGCATCTGAACTGATGAAAATAAATTCTCTATGAAATCTCTATTGTATGAAAATGAGTAAAAGTAAATCTGAGCAATGCATTACAAAGTCGAAATTGGAATCTGATCCCACAAAAGATTTTCTTTCTTGTCCATACCAGATCTGGGGACAATTTCATACTTTTTTTCCCAAGACATTTGTGTGATTGTAGTAGCTTAATATATGTAACAAATTGCAGCCTACCCAAACATAACAGCAATATTTGCAGACAACTATTGGGTATTTATGCGGGGAGACTAGTGGAACAGTGTTAAGAATCATGTCTGTGTTCTCCAGGAGAATGGGATGTGTCCGATGTAGACTGTCTTTTAATTTGAAGAAAATAATAGCAACTTCTACTGCAATATGATATGTCGGCAGATATTCAAGTCCTTGCTAACATTTTGTGTACTGTTATGAAAATTAATTCCATAACTTTGGAATTGATAAGATTCCTGTACAAGGTTCATTTGCTCCATGCATGCTACTCATGGATATGGTGGCTAAACGGGTGGTGAAAATAATATCTAATATTTGGTGGTTTCAAATCATAAGGACCACTGCTTAAAAACTAGCTTTAGATGCTTTGGTTAATCAATCAATATTTCAGGACAACAGCACTTTGATGATCATGATAACAATGATTTTGTTAGAATGATGAAGCAATGACCACGTTTTCTTCTCTTCTTCAACATTAATAATCTGAAAGTCATAATTCAATCTCAAAAGCCTATTTATGAACTGAGAGGCAACATTTATCATTTCAAAAGCCTATTTATGAACTGAGAGGCAACATTTACCATTATGTAGCCAATTCTTATTTGTTAGGATCTTGGTGAGGCCAACTTATGATACGACACATGTGTTGGGCAATTTGATCTAGTGCTTTCTCAATGCCTAAGTCTTTTGGAGTATTAATCAAACCATTAACATTTTGGATCAAAGTAAGCTCCATGTCCTAAGTTCAAATATCAAAAAGAGTAGACTTAAAAAGGGCTACCTAGGGTAGAGTGTAAGATATGCTAAATAGGAAAAGGGCTATTCGCCACTAGAGTGGAAGTTATCCAAGGTGAAATCCATTGAAGATGCCATCCAAAAAAGTGTGGTAATCTGTTAGAATGAGCCCAACCTATGGTATGAGGCATGGGTTGGGCTATCTGATATTTGTTGGAACACAAGGATTCAAATTTTCAACTATAAGGTCTTTTAGACTATTGGTTAGAACCTTAAAATTATTGCACTCTGAAACATAGATTTCAAAAATTTTCTAATGAGTTGCCAATCCCACTAAAGGCCTTATTTCAGACCCCCTGTATTTCAGTTTGAAACCATTAGTGTTACCTCACGGCATCTGGACTTTCAAATAGATATTTCTGATTTTAACTTCCTAATAAATCCCATCTCATGTATTGTAAATTGATTATTCCTTCCATTAATGCCTTTTTTGAGAATTTAATAACCAAGGTGGTGGAATGTTGGTTTGTGCCTGTATAGGAAGTTGGAAAACATTCTACAAAAAGGAATGCTATGGCTGCTGCTGCATGTGCATCATGTGGAACAAATTTTTGTTGTCAGCATTATGTCCTGTTCTGCACTGAAATTTACCTTTTGTCGAACAACATGCTTATGCATCAAAACAGCAGTTGATGGAAGAATTTTTTGTTGTTGGCATTGCTCACTCTTTTCCATTGCAATTTATCTCTATTGAACAACATGCTTATGCATCAAAACAGCAGTTGATGGAAGAAGTTTTTGTTGTTGGCTTTGCTTGCTCTTCTCCATTGCAATTTATCTCTATTGAACAACATGCTTATGCATCAAAACATCAGTTTCTGTCACTTTTTTGTCTATGTTTTATCTACTTTTTTGACATTATTTTACTGGTTTGATTTGAATTCTACTAGGCAGAATACCATCAGTATCTCTTTCATGCTGCTATCAAGCCCCACCAGTCAGGTTCAGACTGGTCCAATTCAAGTTTGAGTCAAGTTTGTTGTACTAAAGATATGTGGACTGGTGATAGAAAAATAAAAGGACTCACAAGGGCTGCTTTCACTGACAATTATGTGGCAGAGCCATCTAGAGTAAGCAACAGTTCCAAACTTCTCCAGATATTTTAATGTTTATTATTTTGATCTACTTGATGTGATGCTTATGGTCATTTTTCATTAAGAAATCATCGCAGCCACCTGGGGTATGGCACCTTTATTTTGTGTTCATAAAGCCCAAAATTTGTTTTGATAAGCTAACCTATCTTTTTCCTAAAAATTGAAGTCTAGTTTCTTGTTTGACTCTTTGAAGTCTAATTTTTATTTAGCTACTTGGAATTTTCTGCAGAAGTGTATACTTCTTGACATTGAAGGCACAACAACTCCAATATCATTTGTCACCGATGTCCTTTTCCCATATGCACGCAATAATGTACGCAAACATTTAAATGCAACTTATGACAGTGAGGAAACACAGGATGACATTAAGCTGCTCCGTGTGCAAGTGAGTTTCTTTGACCTTACTTGCCTCCACTTGAATCATGACTAGGTTTGACTAGTTCCATCTTAAATGTTGAATTTCATTTGGCAAAGGACTTTAATCCATGACTGTCTCTTCATTGTGTTCTGTACTTTTTTATTCTGTAATCGGTGTTTTAGTAATAACCTTGGTGCTTCCAAAGTGAAAATCGTGTTGGAGGCTGAACACTGCCACTCTGTGCAAAAAAGGGAGCCAAAGGTTATGGCAGTCCCTAATCTTCCATTCCTGGGACCTGAGCATTTGGTCGTGCTGAGTTATGACTCGTTTAGTTGGATTACCTAGTTTCAGAGCATGAATCAAGGGGCATGACCATGTGCTGGCATAAAAAAAAAAAAAACCACACTCATCTCCTTGTTCAGAAGTCCATGCTTATGGATTGCTCATAATGGCTGCCTACATTCCATCATCCTTCCAGTCTGTTGAACTGGTCATTTGATGAAAATTTTGCAACTTTCATGGCAGGTAAAAGATGATTGGGAACATGGCATTGATGGCTCTTTGCCGATCCCACCTGCCGATGCTGGTAAAGAGGCTGTGATTGACACGTTGGTAGCTAATGTGGAAGAAATGATAAAAGCAGACAGAAAAATTACTGCTCTAAAACAACTACAGGTAACCATGCTGGATCTCTGAACAATATACCTCCAACCTAAAAGGGCGTGCTGTAGGGTGGAAACTGGTGTTTTAAGGAAATCTTCCATTCGTAAATGCAGGGCCATATATGGAGAACAGGGTTCGAAAGTAAGGAATTGCAAGGTGTAGTCTTTGAGGATGTACCAGAAGCCTTCAAGAGGTGGCATGCAATGGGTATTAAGGTTATTCGATTTTTAGTTCATTTAGCTTTCATAAATGCTTTGGATTATTCTATAAATTTTAGTAAGACTTTGACTTCTGATAATAAAAAAGGAACTTACACACGATGCAAATAGGAAATCTTCTCATATGGGTGATTTTCTGTCAAGTACCGAAAATCACTCTCTCTGATTTTCAAGTAAGAGATGGAAAGGCGATGCGAATTTTTAGGCAATGGTTTGCGGGTTACCATTCTAAATGTAAATTTTTCCGCACCAAAATCCCATGTTTGTTTTGCACCATCTAAATGTAATGGGGAATCTTGAACAGGATACAGCACAGTTGTACGGCAATCTAGACCTTCTAAGTCGCTGGGTCAACCAAATCAATTGGAAAGATGACATAAGACACCCCTCCACCACCAAAACTACTCACAATTATAATTCTAACCAATGATTTAATTGCTACTGCTAGGATGATTTGGATTGACAGAGAAGTGTGACAGTAGCCAGATGTGTCCACCCGCCGCTCCCCTCCCCAACTACTCACGATTATAATTCTAACCAATGATTTAATTGCTATTGCTAGGATGATTTGGATTGACGGAGAAGTGTGACAGTAGCCAGATGTCCCCGTGCATAATGCATTGACTGGGCTTTTAACTAGGATGGTTTGGATGGATCTGCATAGACGATGCATATGAGAAGTCCTTTTCTTGGCTTAAGTTCGGCTTAAGTCCTATTAGCTCAATCCTTGGAAAAGAAACTCGTGGCTGTAGTTCACAAACTTTGTTCAACTCCCGGATTTTTATGAACTCCCTTAACAGGTTGAGTATAGAACTCATGTGAGTTCGATGCTCTGATGGTCTTTTCTGACCGTAGATGAGGGATATATCTATTTGGTGCCTTGCATAAAGGTTTTACTATAACTGCCATCATAAATCTTTAATCATTACTTGAGTCCATGATTGGGTAGAATTTCATGATAGGCTTTGTCTAGCTGACCTTAAATGGTAGGGTATTGCCGGAAGGAAGAAAGCACCGATGATGTCATGACATTTTAGGGTTGTTGAGCATTGACCTGCACTTTTAATTCATCTTCAATTATTAGGCCAATAAAACTTAAAATTTCCAAAAGTCTTAATGATGTCATTTTGGCCTCGAAGGGGAAGCAAATGCAGTTTGATGGATCATTCCCTTTCGAAATGATAGAATAAATTAACTTTTCTTGCTTCCTCATTAAAAGCCTAGTTGGATAGTGAGAAAGAAAAGTTTACCTTATGAACGAGTGAAAATGATATTCAAAGTAATGAATAAAGACAAAATAAATGAATTCTTTTAATCAAAAAGTTAGGGTTGGTGAAGAAAAGAAAATTTTAAATGTAAGAAAAAAGCAAGACTGAACATAAGAAAATTCTTTAATGCAACTAGTCTTATGATGAAACCCTTTAGTTTTTATGTATATATTTTAATGAGATCCAAGTTATTCATTATATTTATATTTGCACATATTTTTATAATATAACTTTTTAAATTTTAATACTTAATTAGTCATAGAAGGTGCAGACTCGTGAAATTGCCAATTTGTATGGATAATATTTCCTTTTCCGATCTATATTTAGCTATAATTTCTCATCATCTTGCAGGTGTACATATATTCTAGTGGGAGTAGGGAGGCTCAAAGGCTAATCTTTGGTAATACGACTTATGGGGATCTAAGGAAATACTTGTGTGGATTTTTTGATACTATGATGGGGTAAGTCTCTCTTCAGTCTTTTCTATCAGCTGGCAGGATTATGTGCTTGTTTCTGCTTGTGTGTTTGTAGTTGTTGCATTTGGATCGTTGAAAGCTGTTTTCCTCCTCCCATTAACACATGCAGAAACAAGAAAGAAAGCCGTAGTTACTTTGAGATCTGGCAATCTGTGGGGGTCGACAAGCCGTCCGAGATCTTGTTTCTGACGGATGTCTTTCAAGAAGCTGTGGCTGCAAAGGCGGCAGGTAGTTCTCTTGAAGAAAGAATATTAAAAAACTATATCCTGCTTTCTTTCTTTTCAGTTTTTATTATTCTTGAATTGGACAAAATATTTTAATCCAGTGGATGATGGTAATCACAAACAAGAAAAGAGATTCATCTTTTATTATCAACTTCTTGCAAGACATTCTCGAGATTGGTGCCATGAAACTACTTGAACATAGTCATTTCTCTTTCCTAATGGATTGCTTCTAATATATGATTTTCAGGTTTGGAAGTAATAATATCCGTCCGTCCAGGAAATAGCCCTCTTCCAGAAAACCACGGATTCAAAACAATTGAATCCTTCTCAGAAGTTTGAGCTAAACATGTATGCGTCCAACTGTCAAACAATCTGTAATTACTGCAATTTCTAGCACAAACTCAAATGCATGGGTTTAATGCTAACATCCCACCACAAGACTTATTAGGCATCTTATTGACATTAGAATAGAATTGGAGAAGATGATCAAGGTACACCATCCCTTCAACTTGGAATAATGGTCTTTGTTGGATGGTGGGAACGTAAGAGGAAAGTGTAGAAAGCAAAATTTAAAATAATATTAATAAAATAAGTGATAAGACAATAAAAACAAAATAAATAAATTTTTTTAATGAAAAGATAACATAAGATCATTAAAAGTATATATAAAAACGACAAAAATTAAAATCAACAAAAGAAAATAAATGTCATGTCAAAAGAAAATTTGAGGTTTTTACACACCCCAAAAGCTTTTACATGGGTTATTCCAAATGCTACTAGAAATGTGATGTTGAACTTTTGAGCAGGTAATTGAAATCAGATTACCATCTTAACTAGATTATGTTGAATCTCTGAGCAGGTAGTTGATAATTGCCATCTTAACACAGTAAATAACATCAGGAAAAATCAAAAGAATTTGGGATCGATATCACTATCTGTTCCTATCTTAACTGGGTACTCTACCCAGTTTTAACGCCGGATGCTTCCCTCTTAGACACTGCACATTTGTACTTGAAACATTTTGAAATAGACACTGCCATCTGCTGCCAGCCCGACTCATCACTGTTCACATCACCCCTTCCACTGCCATGCCCTGCCACCCCTTTCACAATCTCGTGAGCTTGTGTCCTTAAGATGCCAGCCAGGCATCTCAATAGACAAAAAGCCACCTTAGATAGCCACTGAACTGAACCTATTTTAGATTATAGCTGCATGCATTGTATGGACAGTAAGAAACAAACCAAGATCCTTCCACGCAGCCAGATGAACAGATGAACATGATAGTATGGAAAATTCTTGATAATTCCCCTTTTCGGAGAAAAAATAGACACCATTTATCTCTATTAAATTGGGAAGCACTAAGCTAGTAGGCAGCCTCACACTTCGGCTTCATTGTCCACCACATGGTGATTTAGGTCATTATCCAAACAAGAACCTTTCACACAAATGGGAATTTTTTCCTTATTCCTATAGACTCCAGTCATTGCCGTTGTTATGACTTTTTCACAAGTAAGACATTATGGGGTTGAACCTTATAGATCAATGCTATAGATTATCGCTTTGAGGACAAAAATGGGGCAGCATCCTGGATTTCCTGCCACCCAAGAAATTTTTTTTCCTGGAAAAAACACAAAAGAAACTTACTAAGTAAACCGCATTCATGCACGGGAAAGTAATATGGGTTTTGGATCTTTCCAATCTTGGTCCCACTACATGCCTGCTTGGCCAGTCATGTGGAAGACAGAAGGGTCAAGATTCCTTGCCTTTATTTCCAGTCACCTTTTGCCAGCTGGAAGGGTAACTGAGCTACAAACAGCACAACCACAAATGGGAAATGGAATGCCAATACATTAGATTTATATTTCTCTCATCAGGCTCTTTGGAATACAACAATCTTTTTAACTTGTGTGCAAAAATCCACAATGGCCCAAAGTCATGTTCATGCGGATCGAAGAGACCCTAGGGCTTCTCTACCCTCACTGATTGACTCATTTCGTATTTATTCACTGATCTGTCCTCATGCCCTAGGACAGGTCAAGGTCAAGGTCAAGTTCCTTTGGAAAACTGGGGTTCTTTTTCTTTCTTCCTTTGTTCCTTTTCTTTTTCAGAGTGATTGGAATTGTCTGCTTTAACCTCCCACCATCGAAGTAGATTAAATCAAGAAAAATAAGCTTCAGGGCTCCAAACTATGGATTCTTGTCAAAAAAGCGTTTTGTGAAGACCCATTTGGAAGAAAATGAGACACAACAAAACTGGTGAAGAAAAAGTTTTTTTTTTTTTTTTTTTTTTTTTTTTTTACCTCCTCACAGCCTTGTAACATCACAAAACTCCCGTCTATGAAGGAAGATGAGAACGGAAAAGAGGGAAAGCAAAAAGAAAGCATTTTATACTGATAAACAGGCAAGATGGGATCTTGAATAGATGGTGAAGAAAACAAAGCCAGAGATCAAAAATAGTATTGGACGCAAGATCTCTCCAAATAATCCACAACCCATCATTCATCAACATTGCCAAAAATCTTACAGATCTCACGAAGAATCTGAGGACACACGCGGCGACGTCGTGGGGAAAAGCGGCAACAGCTGAGGCTCTGAGTCTCTGGGGGTTGTGATTGGTGATGGGTGCAAGTAAAATCCTTTCTCTGCTATCGCTCGCTCCTCAGCTGCGACGCCGCTTGAATCGAGCATCACCATCGGCCTGTTGAATGGATCAGGGATCAATGGCGTGACGGGGCTGAGAACAAGCGATGGAAAATCAAGCATGCTTGGAGATAGGATTTCGGGCTTCCGCGGCGAGAAGTTGCTGCTGCAGTTGGTGTGGAATCCGGGCATGAGGGGGCTGATCTTGAAGTTCTTGAGGCTGTTTCTCCTCTCGTAGAGCTTGAAAGCGGGCTTCTTGGGGCCTGTTTTGATGGGCGGTATCGATGTTTTGGAGGGATCGATGGGCTTGGATGCTTGTTTGGAGGTTTCAGAGGAGCCAGTGAGCATTTGTACTACTTGCTTGAAGGAAGAGGTGTCTGCTTGGATGAAGGTTGTTGGGTATGGAGCGCTCTCAGCTCTGGTAATGGTTTTTGGGGTGAGAGGGATTCCATTGCCGCTGCTGCCACTGCTACTGGTGTTGCTGTTGTTTGGGGAGGTTTGAATGATAGATGGGTTATCTTTGTCTAAAGGCCTGGAGGGATTTTCCATTGATGGTTGGCTTTTCTATTTGCGGGAGAAGTGGAAGATAAAACGCAGATACTGGGATGAGAGAGAGAGAGAGAGCGCTGAAGTTGGTGAGGGAAAAATAGGAGAAGAGAAGTGGAAGAAGGCTGATCGGATCAG
>JAYJMB010059528.1:0-11993 GCA_036873735.1 Pouteria campechiana | reverse complement strand
CGTGGCCCTCAGAGCACAGTACTATATGAGGTGTTAGGGGTACAACTTCGGCCGGGTTGCCAAACCCAAATTTGAATAACATTGTAATTTACCTTTTTCCAACCCAAACCCAAAGAACCTGGATTTAACCCAAATCTGATTTAAAACAATTTGAACTACGGTTGGAGCCAACTTGAACTCTCAATAACTCAAACCCAATTTCAATCTCAATATTTTATATTAAAATACAAAAGTAGATTTTAGAAATAATATGCATGCGTTTGAATAAATTCTATTATATATGATGAATAATATAAAATACAAAAATAATATAATTCCAATGGAGTTTATAAGCTATTACATTAGACTAGAGCTGCAATATTCTTTCATTATCCAAAGTTTGTCTTACGCGCCAGCAGCCAAGCCCAAAACCACTCAGCCAATATAGATTTCAAGATAAACAGGAAATGTTGCCCATGATGTTAAAGAAATATTGAACTCCATAACGCCCTATATATCAAGGTCTGTCCAAAATGAAAACATTCAAAAGATTTTAGTAGGGCCTACTTTGTTAAATTTTAATCATTTGATCACAAGTCTGCATAACCTAGATCATTTATAAAATATATAAAATTATATATAAAGTATAAAAATAACTAAACTTAGTTTGAAATATGAATGAGCAATTTCAATGATTGAATGGTATGTTATTTTTTTATTTAGTTTGAAACATAAATGAGTAATTTAAATAATTATATTTCAATCAATCAGACTGTCACTAGATTTTTATTAACCCAAATTTCAATCTAAAACTCAACCCGAGCCTAATTTTCAAAAATAGTGTTAAGGTTGAAGATTTATAAATAGAGTTATTGTTAGGGTTAAAGTTTTATAAATAAGGTTAGGGTAAGGGTTAAGGGGAACTCATGAGCCCGGGTTGCACCCCTCTGATGCATGTGTTTCTAGAGTCCTTCTCTAAGAATGAGTCCATGTCCTTCTTGCATATAGATTACACACACACCTTGGCTACTGTTCATGCTCAGGTATAAAAGGATAAGGTATACACTCCTCAAAAATAGGCTTTTGCTATTATCTAATTCTCTCTAAAAAAGTTTCGTTTACTGACTTGAGTGTCAAAGTATTCACACTGGGAACACCCACGGTGCCTCTGAACATTGTTCTAGTTTTGTAGGATCCTAAGTAAGATCTTCTCAAGAACTTCATTAACGTTCTGTTTGGGGACAACCCAAACATATATATACATATATACATACATACATATATATGGGGGAAGTTTTAAAGAATTTGTGGACAGTTGAATTTTGAAATGGGATTTAAAAAAAAAATGGTCCATTGAGTGGTTGTCAATCAACTATCAGATTAGGAAGACATGGATATTTTTTCCCTTGTGTGAATAGATTAATGAAACTGTTCATATTCCATTTTTGAAAATTTCTGATGAACTTACATGCGGTTATCGTCCATCACATCCTTCACATTAGTGACTTCGTTCCTCTTGTTTTAACCCCCCAAACTTTATTGCTAGTCCACTACAACTTTGAAAATAGTAGCAGTGATTTTTTCTCATCCGGCCATTCAATGCATGAGCCAAATTCAGTGGAGACCTCATCTCTAATTCCTTCCCATCAGATTGTTTAAAATTAAATTAACAGTTGGTGTTTATTTTTTGGGAGATCGGCATCTTTTTCTGATTCCGATTTTTGGGTCATGCACTTCTAACAGTTGAATCAGTCATTTAATGGTCTTGATTGTTCCTGTCTTCTTCCATGTTTATGGTTTGCAAGTCACTACCACTTCTTGAAAAACGGTGCAGATCTAGGGAGAATGGCACAACTTAAGCATCCAACATTAAATAATGCACCATTGTAATCTCCTGTCCTAAGTCATTTGGTTGTGTTTAAACAGACTTTGTCAACTGAAAGAAATCTGTCTTCTTATAATTGTCGTTTACTTGCAACTTTATTCCAAAATAATTGCTCTTGGGTTCATCTGAACTGTGACATTTGTTACTAAGAAAATCTTGTATTTTGTCAAATAAATTAAATTTATATACAATTTATTGGTTGGCCAAGTCCATATTATATAGGTATTCATAAATAAGTTTAAGTTTCAGGGTTTACTAATTAATCATGATTGTCCTTGTATTAGTTAAAAACCCTAAGTTGTTGTGCAAAGTGAGACAAAATAAGTTTTAAGGAATCTATAAGCATAATGAAATCTAAGATTTTATTAACTCTATGGTAAGCTTTAAGTCAAATAATATAAATGGTTGTATTATGTAGAAAATTGATCCAACTGGATTTGAGTTCTCCACCCGAAATAAACCAATCATGCATAGGAATCTGGACTATAAAATATTATAGAAAAAGATTATTATTCGGCAATCATGGTTGAAAATTAACAACACATAACCCTACTACTAGGCTGTTTGATTATTAAGCAATCTTGGTTGAAAATTTTATTTTAGGGTCCATTATTTATTTAATTTTCTGAAATATAATTTTTCCATCAGTGCATACCCCTAATATTAGGCCGTTTCATTATTCGGCAATCTTGGTTAAAAATTAACAATACGTTATCCCTAACCCAATCCTAGAAAATACAATGTGTGGTCCAAATAATCATTGAACCCACCTGTCTCCTTTGGCTCATGGGACTAATGTGGGGCTACAGCGCGCCCTTGTAACATCATGTAAACGTATCATGCCCCTTTCGACAGCAGTATTCTCCTCATGCACGACACGCAGCAAGAGAACATTCTTCATGGGCTAGCTAGCAAGGACCAAATTCGGATGATAAGGTTCATGTCATGGACGGCTGTTATGTTTCACACGTGTCCCAAATATCCGTTGCGTGCCAGAAATGAGCCCAAAAGGTCATTAAAATGCATGTGAGATCCAGCAAGCCATCTTTTGAAAGCATTTGCCCAAGTATCATAAAATGCTTATGACATGTTGTTTTAGTTTGGACGTTATGTGCACAACACACGGATGACATTCTTCAGGTGGGAATTTTAAAAAGATCCAATTCGAGTCAAGAACCGCTGATTTTTTATTTTTTTATGTGAATTTTGGCGTGGGTTTTTTTTTTATTATTTTATTTTTGGATGTGAACGGGAATCGAATCAGGTAAGTGGTGTGATTTTAAAACCGGAGTCGAGGAATAGAAAATTCCAAAGAGGAGAAAATGAGAAAGGAAGTATCGTATTCTCATTTATGGTGGAAGGAGAAAAGTAAGGAGGATCTCCAAATATGTGCCCCACCACAATGTCCATTTCATGTGGTAACATTGTCGTCACATGGAGAAAGGACTTCTCATCCCTATCAAATCATAATAAGGTGTGTATATGTTTTTAATAAATCAAAGCTAAAAATCATATTTTTCATATATTTAGTTATGATTTCAAAAATTATGTTGATTGGAAACTTGTGTGGACCGCTCAATTAAAAGCATTTGAGGGTGAGGACATGGATAAAGATATAAAAATTGAGCCTCTTTATAGAAACCTCAAAACAGAATTCTATTATCTTTCTGTTGCAATTTGTGGAGAAGATTTATTCGGAATTCCAATGTTAAGTTATGTTAATTCCAAGTACAATCTGAAATGACAGAGGAAAAAATCTGAGTGGTCTTAATTTTTGCATTTGGGATAAGTGGGTATGGATAAGAATCATTAATCTTGCTGGAAATGCAATTTTGTCATGAAAGTGGTAGATTGGATTAGCAATGTAAGGGCAGTCTATTGACATGTGCACCATGACAGCACAAGGAACTGATTCTCATTTCCCCAAAATGAAAAGCAACATCCACAACTATGTTAGCTTGTTTTTCAGAGCATGGAGGTGTCCGAGATCATTTGTCACTATCAAGGATTGTAATTTATCCTTGTTATATCTAATTTCAATGGTAGAATTTGGTTTTGTGCTGTGAGTTAGATGAACAAAGAAGTGACTGAATGAAGCACCAAGATGCAACTGGTCACCCACAAGGGTCTACCTCTTTTGAAAACCTGCACCTGTCTATGATCCTTCAATTCAAAGATAATAAGGGTGGTTGCAAATCCCTGTCAAGATGTTGATCAGTTGAAAGAAATATATTTATGCGTTGGCTAATTCATACGCTGCTCCAACTAAAAGCTGAAGTATTCATGTTATTAATTCAGTGAAAGGAAGAGAAGCCCAGACACCGGTCATCCAGAGCATTTCTGGCTTAGCTATAGTCAAATGGATAGGGACTGGGAATAAAAGCTATGAGCTTAACATGCGGCGCTAATCACCAACTGCTTTATAGAGCATGTTGTGAAAAGATTTGAGAAGCTATTTGAAATGACCTAAATCTGAATTTCTTGACATCTAGATTTCCTTTTCTTAGTCATAGTTGAGAAAATTAAAATAACTTGAAAGAGAAGACATTTAGGCGTCGCCTGGTACCTTTTAATGTAAGGAGAGGACATTTAGGCATAGTTTGGTAATAAGAAAAAGAGAATGGACAAGTTTATATCCCTTTTATTTCTCTTTCTATACCTTTAAATGTATTTTGATATCTTAATTAGCTAATAATCTTATTTTTTTATCTATAGTTCTAATCATTATTTCTTATTTTTCATACTAAAAAGGCTACATATTTTGTTTTTATTCCATTTATTTCTAATCATTATCCTTTACTACATCATATCATTGTTTCATTTTTTCTAACTTTTCATATTTTTCCAGCCTCTTTTTCTTATTCTGAAACAAACCATTGAAAAAAGTAAATTTGCAAACGAGAGGGGAGAAAAGCTTTCTTCCTCCCCTTTATTTAAGAAAAATATTTACTTATCATGGTTGATTTTTACCTTTTCCAATCAGTGACTCTTTTAAATAAGTGGTCATCTGTTGATGGCTAGATATTCATCTACTCATACACACCTGGGCAACTGTGGGCTGATTCAACGAATTTTCCTTTGATTACCACATGAATTCAAAGCCTTCTAGCATTTCTTCTTACCATGGTAGAGTGGGAGAGGAGGAGAGTAAAATCCAACAGCATCACATGCGGAGAATATTGTTTTGGTGAGGGTTGGTGTGTGTTTTGGTTGCATGTGGGCATTTGAGACAGTGGAGAAAAGGGACACTTGACTTCTTTCCTGCTTACAAGTGGGAAAATCCCCACCTTGATCCTTGTGTCCCTAGGAAACTCTCCAGCCCCTTCCCAACGTAGAAAAAGTGGGCAAAGCCCCCCTACCAAGTCTAATGGCGAGTGAGTGATTTGAAATGGTGGTCTACCAAATGCACATCTTGCATGGCCCTCCAAAGTCAAATCCATTCAAGAACAAGGAAAAAAGGATTCGAGCTGTCGGGAGATGCAATCTATTAGTGGGGGACCCACCGCTTGAATGGCTTCGTTAGCCCAACTGCCTGATTGAGAATTCATTGCAGTGGTCCATGGACACTAATGGCGTTTGAGCATGTGGCTAATAGCTGCAGTTTTTGTGTTTTTCTGCCAATAGCTGCAGTCAATGTCATGGCATGGCATGCAGCAGTGCTACTTTCTTCTGTTCATTTGAGCTGGTACAGCATCAGGGAGAGAGGAGTCTGATGGCTATGCAGGTTGGTCAGCTGTCCTGGCTTCCTAAGTACTTGGCCCCACTGCCTGAAATTAGTCTTGCCATTGCCCATTGGAGAAGGATGAGGGAGATGATGAGCCTTCTTGTGTCAGCCAAGCTGGAAGATCTGATATATAGCACCGACTCACGAATCTAGCTTAGCTTCTTGTGACGATCCCCACCATCCACCAACCATTTTTATCCTAAGCAATTTTTCTTTGGGCTCCGTTTGACGACGAGGAAAAAAAGTTTACCACCCTTTTCACACTGTTTGACGTTATTTAACATCTTAATCATCTAATAATCTTACTTTTATTAAAATTTATATTATTATTATTATCTTTTTCATATAAAAAACCTATATTTTTAACTTTTTTTTTTATTTCCAATCATTATCCACCATCACATTGCATTATTTTTTCACTTTTCTACATTCCTTTTTTTCCATCTCTCTCTCCTTGACAAAACCGATCCATTCCATGAACCTGGTTGTTTGAGAGGAATTCAGCTTTTCTCGTGGGGAGCTAGCTATGATGTTTCCCACAAGATGCAAGGAAAAGGATCCGAGATCTTTTCTTTTCTGTTTAAAATAAAGTAAAGAAAAGAAAATTGAACTTTTTCGTACGTAAAAGAAGATATCCATTTATTAGGTGATCCACACTTATCAGATGCGATATCTGAGAAAATAAGTTGATACAATCATCTAGTCGGCGACACCAGCAAAAGACAACAATGATTATGAAGTTACCTGCGGTTGCTTGGTTGGATGCAACCCATTTTCTAATTACCTAGATTTATAATGACGTTTTGGCTAACACATATAAGCTAGTGACACTTTAATTTTTGGGGGGCATTTATCAGTTTGGATACTAAAAGAAGGGGTATTTGGAATCACGCAAGTTCAAAATATAACCATGAAACATGAAAGAATGTAATATGAAAAAGGTAAGATAATATGATGAACATGGGAAAAAAGTGATTAAAAAGTAATATAATAATAAAAAGTAAAAATGTAGAAAATAATGAAAATGATTTAAAAAATTATTAAAATAAGAAATAAAACTGTAATATTTAACTTATTTAAAATAGCATGTAAATTACTCCCACCCAAATCCAAAATATGAAGTCATGCAAAAGGGGAAGATAAGGGAGATGGGAGATTTGGGTTGTAAAGTTGTTTAATTCAAACATTTCTATTAATTTCGTGGGCTATTTTGGCATAAAAAAATTATTTTTATTAACTAGTTCTCAAATTTGGCACAGAGGAGTAGGAGCATCTGAAGTGACATGCCAGGCAATCCAGTACCAACCTGCACCAATCACAAGAGTAACAGACCAATGCACTTATTTTGAGTGGACCATTTGATTTTGACCCATCAATGCATTTTCTATCTTGGGATTGATACCTTAGAATCCGCAACAACCATCAGCAGCTGATTCCATGCCCCAAGAAGCATTTCAGATACCTTGCCACCATCTCACTGCAACCCCACATGGGCTAAAGATGGAAATTCCAATAGCCTCTGTACATTAGGCCAAAGATCCCCGACCCCTTCAATTCCACATGGACAATTGAACGAATCAGCAAGAGCTTCTGTTCAGTGAGAAGAAAAGGCTATTTCCTGTTGACAGCTGGGGCTGTCCCAGCTTGGCCCTTTTTGGTAATTACTCGTCAAATTGCAGACACAAACAATAGATAAGGGCTTAGATCTATACCTCATTTGCCACATGTTTTGGTGTGTCATCCATTGAAGTTGTTAAATCTGTTGGACTACCTTTCTTTGTTAGTCCCATGCATTCCTCACAAGGAATTGAGAGACCCCTTTTGAATTGGTAATAATCTATTTGGTATATTAATATAATATGGGGATGCAATTGTGTCCTCTAAAAGATCCCATAATATACATATATATATATATAATCTTATCTGATATTTGGCTTCGTAAATGGCGTTCAATTTATTGTCAATATTGATATGTAAAGATTAGTTCAGTTGCTTATTTATTATGCCTGAAAGCTAATTTCTAATGCATAAATCGGATTTTCCATTAATTAAAAACGTTCACGTAGAAATATTGTGACCACAATTGTGATAAACTACATTGTTTGTGGTTTAGAATAATGTATTTATAAAATTTAATCTATTTATTATACTTAACGCCCCTTTTTTAATTAAGATTAAAAAAATCATTTCAATTGGAGAGCTGAAGGAACTACAAAATTCAAATTATTTGAGACTGAACATGCATCCATTAAATTTTTTTCTTATTTGTGGCTTATGTAGGTCTCTAATTAAGCTGTATTTTTGAATTTTAACTAAACAAGTAGTGTCAAGAATAATGTATAGATTATATTTAAGTTATATATATATGTATATATATATATACATATTCTCATAGGTCTCAAGTAAAGAAATTTCACCACAATTGCCGGAGAAATGTTCCATGTTTTCTTAAATACCACAAATTAAAAAAGAAACATGGAAAAAATGTAACAGTCAACGTTTGCTTGTTTGATAATTTGTTATATCTATGCATATAATTTAAACATCTCTTAAGGCTCCTTTTGAATTGGGTGTATTAGCAATAAGTCTTGGAGATTATGTTAGAAAAGTGGATTAGGGAAGATAGGGCTTTTAATAAAAGTCAAAATAGATAAGTGGAAATGATTAAAAATATAGGTAATTATATGAAAAAAATTATTTTGGTGATTATAATGTTACATCAGGGAGGTATATTTCGATATACCAATGATTCGGATATTCATCCCATTACTTCCACTTTTTGTTTCCTTTGTTCCTTTCAAAATTAATTAAGTGGTCCCGCCACATGTTGGTGCTCTGTAAATTCTGGTGGGTCATAAATGCAAACCAGCTATCATATCTCTAATTAATCATAGTTTTCAAAATACCAGGTTCAATTATGGATGGTGCATGCAATGAAAATAATGCCATTCAGGACAGATTACATCTCCACCTTCGCAAATCTTTTAAGGCCATCAAAATGCTTATCCCAATGTAGTTACACTGATCAGGATCCTCCAATGGTAGTTGTTGTTCTTTTGAGTTTTGGGGTCCATTTCAAAGGTGGCATTAAAGCTGTCTCCACGTGAACTGATAGATAATCTCCTTTGCCATTGATCAAATGTTCCTATGGCCCACTGTCCAATCAAACTCATTGTTGAGAACCGCTGACAATTAGAATCTTTCTTTCTTCTTTTTCTTCCTGGGTTTCTCCATTCACATGAATGACAATGACCACCATGTTAATTTGGAATAGTTGCTCATCTCCCGGAAGAAACTTGTTTTAACTTATGACAACATTTCAAATATATCAGTCTTTTGCAAGGTGAATTTCCAAAATACCCAAAACTATATTTTAAAAAAGTGCAAACGAGCTTCCCAGCAAGCTTGAAACATGTTACTCTCCTTAATTCAAACTTTATTTTTAGATAAAAGGAAACAGTATGGCGTAATTCCCAAAAGACTATTTTTTCTAAATCCCTTGCTTAGCAAATTTTATGAACTCCATGCTGCGAAGTTGCATTCCAATAAGCCATGCTGTTTGGTGGTCCAAATTTCCATCCGGTGAAACAGGGGCGGCCAATAGACTCAAAAGACTTGCTAGCCCAACAAAATATAAGGCAATGGACGCCTCACCCACAAACCTTGAACCTCTTTGTGAAGAAAAAGCTCAACAACCGATTATAAAATGATATAAATTAAATCAAACACCCAAATCGCAGATTCCATGCAAGGAGGGACAGGTGCAGAGAACTACTAAGATGAGCAGATTTGGTAATGCCTAGTAGCTCTAAAAGTAAACAATGCTCTAGAAAGTCCTTGCATTTTCATCAATCTTTACTTAAGAGGTAGACATGCGTCTCAAAATGGGATTAAGTGCTCATATCTTAGCCGAAGTTCTGACAAAGAAAAGACTTTCTGCCACGGCATGAGGATAAGGATGCTGGTGAGACTCACAGCGAAGAAATTGTGTTGAAGAAATTGAGCATCCAAAACGCGTTTGGCAGCTTGAGCTATAGGTAATTGAAGTGGATTGAATGGCTGCCGATTAGTGGTGGTCCCCATGATAGGTTAAAGTTTCCAACATCCCACCTGATATTTTTGACTGTGCTGGCATTGGTCCCCCACCGTCTGATAGCCGTGTCTGTTCACGATCTGGCTACAGTAGTAAGTAAAAAGAAAAACAGGCCTTTTAGGCAGCATAGCTCTGTCATTGCAGTTTTTTTTCTACTTGATGAATTTAATTCAATAGGCTATTTGATGCAACGTGAGGCAGCAGTTCAGAGCATTTGTGCATGAGATCCGGTACTCTCAACAGTTAGGTCGCCCACCAGCATTTTTGCCCCCAACATCATGAGATAGTAGACGCTGTCCATACCATAGTGGAAAGGAGCTTTTGTTGGAAACCATGTTAATTTATTCTAGTTAATCTTTAGTTTTTCATGATAAAATTCATCTTTTTATTATCTACTCTTTTTTCTTCTTTTACAAAAGACAATGTATTTAATTTTATTTATTCATTTAAGATGTGTTTGGAAACACCAAGAAAAAATGAGTGTGGTTGCTAACAGGAAAGTCTCTTTTCCACACTTCTTCATCCGGATTTCATTGATGTGATGTGTACTTGACTGACCGCCCTTTTTCCATTGCTATGCATATTTTCAACTCATTACTCCTAATTTTTCATTTAAAAAACTATCTATTTTATTTAAATTCACTTTATTTATAATCATTATCCCTATCTATTTTTCCCCCTCTTTTCCTCTACTTTTTAATATTTCACTTTCTTCTAATCTCATCCAACTTTTCTCCTCAATTTCCAAATAAATCCAGGGGGTGTAAAAATCTTTCTTTTTCTTCACATATGTTATTTTCTTGCTCTGATAACTCTACTTTTTCTTATTACTTATATTTTCAATTTTCATTCCTTAGTCCTTACCTTTCATCTAAAAAGCCTATGTAATTTCTTTCTGTTTACTTTACAGCTAACATTATCCTCTGTTCTATTGATCTAAAACCCTCTCCTTCTGCACATTGTATATAAACATTACCTCCTCTCTCTCTCTAAACATTATCTCCTATACATTGTGTGTTAAATCACATGAGCTCGCATTCCCATTTCTTCTTTCACAATCATTTGCAATCCCGTGCAGCTGCAGCAGGACTTGAAAAAGGAATGGGTCGTGATTTTGATCCTGTTCTCTCCCATTCCCTCCTTGCAGCTGTTAGCTGTATGCAAAAAAATGGAAGCCAGCCCACTGTTGGCCCCCCTTCCATCCTCTATGGCCCAGTTCAACAAGCACTGACCTACTAACAACCTACTAAGTTGAGTGCCCCATCCATTTCCAAAACTTCTTAAATTTATACTTGCTAAATACGAAGACTAATTACTTGCCTTATGAATCCATTCTATGCACCATTTCTATGTAAACACTGCGTTTCAAATGAAATTAATAATATAATTCAAATTTACTGAACTAAGAGTCAGAAAATGATAATTGTTATTTGCTTAATATATAATTGACATTGTCATTAAGGTTGCATCCAATCGAACTAACTACAATAAAACTTCATTATGTCAGGTAACAAAGCAGTTCCATAGGGTGTGAAATTTCAAAAAGGAGTATACTAGGGCAATCAAATGTAAACAAGCCTATATTTTCCTTTAACTTGTAATTTTGATTCTAATTTTTCCCCTTTCCACATCCATTTGCCTTGAATAACTTCTTGATTAACCAGTGGAGTCATTTATCCATACTATTACACTTCTCTGAACACAATCTAGAGAACACCCCATATGGTTCAATGTTTTGTTAGACTTGAACTAGGATTCAAAATTTGACCAAAGATGGGCAACCGCTTGGTTTCTCACACGCTGAGAAACCAAGCTGTAAAGGGGCTTGTGTTAAACCCGTTTGCCGTGAAAGTCCAACGAGTAGACGAGTCCATCACATATATTTTTTAAGATTATTTTTTATAATTTTTTAAAAATTAAATGATTATTTTTGAAGATGAAAATTATCTATAAATTATTAAATAAAAATAAATAGTTAAATAGTAAAGTTGTATAGATTATAAAAGATAAATTTATTTGAGCAATACTTTCTTTAATAAATAATAGGTATATTTGAATAATATTTTTATATTAAAATATGTCATTTTATAAATACTTTTAATCATTTAATACATCAAGGAAGATTCATATTTTAGGAAATTAGAATAAGTAAATTGAAATATTTGCTTACATGCATATATCTCTAGTACTTAGAATTTTTGTGGCTTTAAAAACTTATTCAAAAATAAAAATTATTTATAAATTGTAAATATTATATCTTAATAATAAGAAATATTATCAAGGAAAATATATAAATCGGTTATGTTAAAGAA